>JABXJD010000560.1:150000-165000 GCA_013375575.1 Percina caprodes | reverse complement strand
GGAAGACTTTTGGAAGGAAGAATGGGCGAAGATACCTCAAATTAAATTAAATTTGTTGAATTAAAGACTCTTGGCTGCACTCTAAGAAATAAATCCTTAAAATAACAGAAACAGTACCGGCAGGTCATTATCTGGACTTTCTACCGTAATTAATAAACAGAATTTTACAGTTAAATCACTGTGTCAATGGTTGGGGGTACAAGGTACTATCTTTGCAACTTTTGCAGACGCCATTTATTTGTTTACTGTTATTTTGAAAGCGTAAATGACGGAAATAAAATCTAACTTTTTGTGACATATTATACGAATGTCTAATCTGTCATTTGATGCCTTTTGGAGATTTTTCCATCTTTTCTCGGCTTCTGTATGCACATTAATACACATTTTTTACCTGGGGGCCCAAACTTTCGAACCCCACTGTATATACCTTCAGTATTTGAAACAATAAATACACAGTGAAGGCCATTGAAAGAAGGATCACAGCCTTATTGTTTATGTTAACGTATTTTCCATACATTGTGTGTTTTGTGACCATAGCCTGTTAATATTAACGTCTATGTTTGTCTCAATGTGGCACACATGATAACATGTTATCTCTAAGACACTCGCAGCTCACAGGCAGCAAAACGTTATTATTTGTCACTGCCATACTCATTTTAATTTGCACATCCAAATTTGGGAAAAAAATGAATAAATCAAAAACAAAAGCGTGTCAAACCGCCACATTGTTAACCTGATATTTGGACTTTTAGTCCTATTTTGTTTTATTGTATTTTATGTAAATTCAAATTCAAAAGGACATACCTTTGCAATATTCAGAACATTGTCAAGGGAAAAAAGAAAATATATATATATATATATATATATATATATATATATATATATATATATATATATATATATATATATATATAGATCCTGTATATGTGATATTTAGCTCATATGATGCTTGTTATAAATCAAACTCCCCAGCAGTTTATTCAAGCACAGCTGATCCGATTAGTCCGTTAATTAAATAATGTAAAAACATTTCATGGTTGATTTATTTCTTGATTGTTCGTTCTGCGAGTGCGTAATTCTCCAATTTCAAAACCAACCTACCAACTAGTCCTGGTCGTCATCTCCACCCAGATCCGGCTCCACCCGTCTGGTTGACGTAGGCGAGACTTAGATTTGCGCTTAAATTTAAAAAAATTGAATTTTGAGCATTAAACATCTAATTTCCTGCATTCTGGTGAATTTTTATACATCTATTTCTACCTGAATCACTTTATGCTGGAAATATCTTTATGTAAAGGGAAACATAGATTACAATCCAAATATGAAAACATAATGGAATATATATATATATATATATATATATATATATATATATATATATATATATATATATATATATATATATATATATATATATATATTAGTAAGACTGTCTGGCATTCTGTATTGCTTTTACCTATTTATTCTCCTTTAGATCGGCTTTTATAATAATTAATATTTCAGATGTGTTTGAGTGAGATTTCTGCACATTCAACATATATCTCATCCCGTCTGCGTTCTCTGAGGTTTGGAGGAGTCGTGATATCAGAATCATCTTTATTTGCCAGGTATGAGGAATTTTTCTTTGGATCATATTGCTCACAATGCGCTTAAGCATATATATATATATATATATATATATATATATATATATATATATATATACACTATAAACAGTAACAATATACAGTGGCTTGCATAAGTTTACACAGCCATGTTAGAGTTGATTAAAAAGAGGAATAAAAAAACATCTTTTGGAAATTAATCTTAATGCCTGGGGGTGAAACTGTGTCATGATGCAGAGGCCTATTAATAATAAGGTTTGGACTGTTGGTTGGATAAAAAAAACATTGTGAAGGTGTCACTTTGAGCTTCGGGTCAGTATGCACCACAATTATGTGGAAAAGTAATCCATTACTTATTCTTAAGTAGATATAAAAATATACAGAAATAGAAATGTAAAAGTAACATAAAATATCAGGATCAGCAAAGAATAAATGGAAAATAAATCAAGTGAAAACATTGAAATAGGGAACAAAATCTTACAGTTTTATTGGCTTTTAATAGTATATAGAAACATGTCTTTTGAAAACATTAAAGTGAGGTTTTCTGTGGCACATTTATGAATGTAAACTAGTTTCGCTTGGTTCATTTCTACGTTTACGTAATTACGTCACAGTCGGCATACGTCACGCACACGTCAGACGCCGGAGTTGAAAGTTGACGGAGGAAGGCTCGTGCTTGGACCGTTCGCGGGAAAAGGTCCCAAAACAAATCGGTTCTGGTGGACACGCGACAACTTCTGACCCAGTTTGAACTTTTCTATAATCAGTCAAACTAATCGATCCGATTTAGAGAGGCGACGTCTTCAAAACGCGGTACTTTAACAACTAAATGTTACTGGGAAACAGAAGTAGCTTCCAACATTAGCTAGCTACTTTAGGTAGCTCTAGGCTAACGCAACAGTGCTAAGCCGTTAGCACCGCACGAGAGGTAACCGACGGTTCGCAGGTGGAAGGACTCGGTAACCGAAGAGAGGAATGGCGGAAAGACCCGAAGATCTGAACCTGCCCAACGCGGTGATCACCCGCATCATCAAGGAGGCGGTGAGTGTAGAGAGAACTCAGATGTGTGTGTGTGTGTGTGTGTGTGTGTGTGTGTGTGTGTGTGTGTGTGTGTGTGTGTGTGTGTGTGTGTATACATATATGTGTGTATACATATATGTGTGTATACATATATGTGTGTATACATATATGTGTGTATACATATATGTGTGTATACATATATGTGTGTATACATATATGTGTGTATACATATATGTGTGTATACATATATGTGTGTATACATATATGTGTGTATACATATATGTGTGTATACATATATGTGTGTATACATATGTGTGTATACATATATGTGTGTGTATACATATATGTGTGTATACATATATGTGTGTATACATATAGAATTGTGTGTGTGTATATATGTGTGTGTGTGTGTGTGTGTATATATGTGTGTATGTGTGTGTGTGTGTGTATGTGTGTGTGTATGTGTGTGTGTGTGTGTGCTTTGAGATAACTCCTCCGCACCGTTTGTTTTCCTCACAGCTCCCAGATGGGGTGAACGTGTCGAAAGAAGCGAGGAGAGCCATATCCCAAGCTGCCAGCGTGTTTGTGCTGTACGCAACGTCCTGGTAGGAACAAAAACCCACTTACAAAAAGTGTTGACACATTTCTAGTCTTTCTACTCGGGCTTATTGGCATTTCTTTAAACCAATCACAATCGTCTTGGGTGTCGCTTATGCGCCAGACAGAGCCACGGTGCCGCTCGAGGAGGAGCTTATTTTGGTGTTAGGTTAGGTTCAGAAGTAAAAGGACACAAAGAAAGAGAGGAAGGTGACGGACATCCGGCCAAAAAAGAGGGACATACCCATTAAACCCATAACTTACTTCTAATTGTGATTGACAGTATTAAAAATAGGCTGATATTTATACCAAAATTGGCTACATTTCACATTTTATTGGGGAAAAACCCAAGCAATTCTATGTAAAATCAGACATTCAGCATAATAGCCATAATCGAATGGAAAATCCAAGTCACTTGAATATCTAAGAATATTACTGAAGGGAAACTCATAGTTTTAGCTCATATTATAAATCGACATGGTCTTATCTTAATTGATGTGTTGACAATTTCCAAAAGAAGAGATTAGATAGAAAAGTCTCAGGGCCTCGTGTATTAACCCACTTCAGGCGTATTTGATTTGCAACGTGCGCGTAAAGGCATGGCAACGTATGTACAAACAGGCCGCACTGAGGTAGAAGCGCAGACTTCCTGTCGCGGGAACTGAAAATGGCAAATAGCGCTTTTCCGTGTCATGCATACGCATCCATGGAAGGGTGAGGGGGAGTTTCCCATAAAGAGATGGGGGGGCAAGTGTCAAATGTGCCTAATTATGTATTCCACGGTACAACAACCTCCCGTGACAGCGCGCCTCTATTTTTCGGTAAAAATTCTCCGGCTTTTTAAACGCGTAAACCAGCCGCAAGCGTGTCTTCTGCACACGCCTCCTGGTGAAATGGCAGCAGTCATCGGAGACGAAGACGTAGGCCAAGGAGACGAGCTGAAAGGGTTTTTGCCACGAGGACTGCCTCCAGGTTCATTAGAAACTAATTTGCCTTCTGGCTGTGGCAACACGCCGTGAATCAAAAACACCTTCCACGTTCAGTGTGTGTGTGTTGCGTTAAGTCACGGCAGTTTGCTGCTATGACAACCAGCCACGGCTCGCATTACACATGAGGCGGTACTAATCTGCAATGGAAAAAGGACACCGCGGTCGAGACAAGCAGGTGCCGTTAATGGAACAACGCCATAAGGGCCACACTGGAAAAGCAGGATCACATCAAGGGATAGACATGTATAGTTTATTGACATGCTTTTACTTTGAAAAAGTCATATCTTTGACTGTATTATTGCATGTCCCATGAAGTCTTCCTACAGCTTGGTCGACATAAACCTCTAAAAAGTCAACAAAGTTCTTCAGCCATCACATTTCTTGTGAACCTAAATGGATATGCAGGCTGGATATAAATCTGCGAGGGGCCAGATTTGGCCCGCGGGCCATGAATTTGACACACGTGGTGTACCATGTAAGTCAGGGTTATTTTGAGTTGAGCGAACACAAAATCATTAAGCGTTACAGATTAAGCCGCCATGCAATATTACTGGAAGAAATCCAAGAGGACGAGGATCTCCAACTCAGCGTTCGCCTTCCATTCCAGCAGTTGTTAAAGGTCCCGTGACATGGTGCTCTTTGGATGCTTTTATATAGACCTTAGTGGTCCCCTAATACTGTATCTGAAGTCTCTTTTATATAGACCTTAGTGGTCTCCTAATACTGTATCTGAAGTCTCTTTTATATAGACCTTAGTGGTCCCCTAATACTGTATCTGAAGTCTCTTTTATATAGACCTTAGTGGTCCTCTAATACTGTATCTTAAGTCTCTTTTATATATAGACCTTAGTGGTCCCCTATTACTGTATCTGAAGTCTCTTTTATATAGACCTTAGTGGTCCCCTAATACTGTATCTGAAGTCTCTTTTATATAGACCTTAGTGGTCCCTAATACTGTATCTGAAGTCTCTTTTATATAGACCTTAGTGGTCCCCTAATACTGTATCTGAAGTCTCTTTTATATAGACCTTAGTGGTCCCTAATACTGTATCTGAAGTCTCTTTTATATAGACCTTAGTGGTCCCTAATACTGTATCTGAAGTCTCTTTTATATAGACCTTAGTGGTCCCCTAATACTGTATCTGAAGTCTCTTTTATATAGACCTTAGTGGTCCCTAATACTGTATCTGAAGTCTCTTTTATATAGACCTTAGTGGTCCCTAATACTGTATCTGAAGTCTCTTTTATATAGACCTTAGTGGTCCCCTAATACTGTATCTGAAGTCTCTTTTATATAGACCTTAGTGGTCCCCTAATACTGTATCTGAAGTCTCTTTTATATAGACCTTAGTGGTCCCTAATACTGTATCTGAAGTCTCTTTTATATAGACCTTAGTGGTCCCCTAATACTGTATCTGAAGTCTCTTTTATATAGACCTTAGTGGTCCCCTAATACTGTATCTGAAGTCTCTTATATATATATAGACCTTAGTGGTCCCCTAATACTGTATCTGAAGTCTCTTTTATATAGACCTTAGTGGTCCCTAATACTGTATCTGAAGTCTCTTTTATATAGACCTTAGTGGTCCCTAATACTGTATCTGAAGTCTCTTTTATATAGACCTTAGTGGTCCCCTAATACTGTATCTGAAGTCTCTTTTATATAGACCTTAGTGGTCCCTAATACTGTATCTGAAGTCTCTTTTATATAGACCTTAGTGGTCCCCTAATACTGTATCTGAAGTCTCTTTTATATAGACCTTAGTGGTCCCTAATACTGTATCTGAAGTCTCTTTCCCAAAATTCAGCTTTGGTGCAGAATTACAGCCACTAGATTCAGTCCCACAATGAGCTTTCCTTAGTATGTGCCATTTCGGAGTCTGTAGCTTTTGAGGAGGAGGAGTGGGGGGCAAGGTGGAGGGTGGGGGTGTGGCCTTGACCAACTGCCAATTTGCTCATTTGAAAGCCATGATGTCTCTCTCTCATGGGGGGGCCCACATTCTCTGGGTGGGCAAAGCAGAGAAAGGCGGTAACCTTGCTCCTTATGACCTCATAAGGGTCAAGATTCCAGATCAGCCCATCTAAGCTTTCATGTTCTCAAAGGCAGAGCAGGATACCCAGGGCTCGGTTTACACCTATCACCATTTCTAGCCACTGGGGGGCCATAGGCAGGCTGGGGGCTCATATTAATGTTAAAACACCTCATAAAGTGACATTTTCATGCCACGGGACCTTTTAAACTCCTCGCTACGTTACAAACATTGGCATCAGGATCATTTCAAACAGTCACAGCATCAGCAGTGGGGATGCCGAAGTCTTCACTCAGGTGTACCACAGCACAAGTACTTAACGCTTTGCTACGGTGCAATTTCGGCATAGCGGGCGGAGAAAGGCGCTGATTACCCGATGAACTGCAGGTTTGGTAAAAACGACGTTAGCTGAAGTATCAGCAGCTTTCTGAGGGACGATAACGCTCCGTTTGCAAAGGTACGTACGTGGGGGCCCCAGTCTTTCAGCCCGCTTAGTGTCTTTTCCAGCGTGATTCCACACATGATTATGACAAGGGTCAACTGCTGTCAGCCAATCAAAATGTGTTTACATATGTGTTACAGTGCTAACAACTTTGCCTTGAAAGCCAAACGGAAAACTCTGAACGCAGGAGACGTCTTGGCTGCGATGGAGGAAATGGAGTTTGAGCGATTCCTGGAGCCGCTCAGAGAAGCTCTGGAAGGTCAGTACCCCCGTCCTGCAGACGTATGACACAGAAAAAGCTTAACTGTCATTGGGCGTTTCTCAATGCCAAGTAAGCAACGAACGGACTTGTGTTCTTGGGGAGACCGGTCTTGCTGGTTTTACCTGGAAGAATGAACTCGCAAGTTCAGAAGCACACAAAACGCTGTTGACAGTTTTTGAGACCAAGCGTTCTTCCTGTTATTGCCCAACACCCCCAGCACAGAGAGGCCTGTCCAACACCCCCAGCACAGAGAGGCTGGTCCAACACCCCCAGCACAGAGAGGCTGGCCCAACACCCCCAGCACAGGGGGCGCTGGCCCAACACCCCCAGCACAGAGAGGCCTGTCCAACACCCCCAGCACAGAGAGGCTGGCCCAACACCCCCAGCACAGGGGGCGCTGGCCCAACACCCCCAGCACAGAGAGGCTGGTCCAACACCCCCAGCACAGAGAGGCTGGTCCAACACCCCCAGCACAGAGAGGCTGGCCCAACACCCCCAGCACAGGGGGCGCTGGCCCAACACCCCCAGCACAGAGAGGCTGGTCCAACACCCCCAGCACAGAGAGGCTGGTCCAACACCCCCAGCACAGAGAGGCTGGCCCAACACCCCCAGCACAGAGAGGCTGGCCCAACACCCCCAGCACAGGGGGCGCTGGCCCAACACCCCCAGCACAGAGGGCGCTGACCCAACATCCCGGCTGGCGAGCTCGCTACGCCCACCGGGGATTGTGGAGCTTTCCAACTCCAAAGGCCTTTTTAATTCACCATCAATTTTCGTTAAACTGCCGATATTCAAAATCTACACAGTTGGTTTCTCGCCTTAAAACGTCTTAAAAATGAAATTATTGATTTAATAATATACGTAAATTGTGAAAAACTTCCCACTTCTGTTGTATCTGTGTACCGGAAACCATCCGCGCTTTACACCCGAATTGAATTCTGCCACGTTCACACAAGTTACCATCCGATGTATCCTCGGTAAAATGGGCGTCGAGATCACATCCGGGAATTTTAACTGTTCTTGGCGAAATGCTAACTTGTGTATTGGGTCAGAACTTTGGCGACCGAACATGAACACAAGACCACAAGACCACAAGAACACAAGTTATAGAAGAACACAGATTGAGAAACGCCCATTGACTTTGACAACACCTTTGGGACTAACGATGCCGGTGCTAAGAGATGTGAATGTTAACATTGTGTATCTTCTTCTTCTTCTTCTTCTTCTTCTTCAGTGTACAAGAAGGGCCAGAAAGGGAAGAAGGAGGTGTCGGAGCAGAAGCGTAAAGACAAAGAGAAGAAGCCGGACTCTGAGAACGATAAGAGCCGGGAGGAGGAAGAGGAGGAGGAGGAGGAGCGCATGGAGGAGGAGCCCGAAGCCGAGAATGACGGCGAGGACGAGGAGGTGGAGAACTGACGCGGTGAAAACGCACTCCCATCACCGCTGGACGTGATGCGTTTAAGTGACGCTCGGTCATCACTGAGCCGCCATCAATCAATCATCAATCAATCAGTCCATCCGGGGGTTCACAGAGCAGCGACGAGCGCACAGAAGAGGCGGGGGGCGGGGTGTCTCACGGTCAGATTTACCGCAACCTTCTCGGTGTAGCCGCCATCTTCAGCACAATGAAAACCAGTCAAACTACGTCCGGCACTTCCTGATCTGTGGTCCTTGTTGTATTTCCATTTTTTTACTTTTGTGTATATTTGATACAACCCGTTGTCGACGGTAACCGATGTACAGTTATTAGTGCGTTACACTCAGAAAGTGAGCTTTTCAATCGACTCACCACTGGAGGGAGTGAGAACATAGTTTAACCCTTGTGTTGTCTTCCCGTCAATGGTCACACTTTTTCCGACATTTTTGTCACTTTTTCAATGTTGTGGGTGCTTTTTTTCACGTTTTTGGTGTTTTTTCCAGTTTTTTTTTGATATTTTTAATGTTGATTTTCAGCGCTTATTAAAAAAAAAAACTGAAAACGGGTCAATTTGACCCAAGAACAACATGAGGGTTAACGTAATTTGACCCGTGTCCAGTTAGCCGCGCCAAGACCCGCCCTTCAGTAGCAGCCGATTGGTTGGGATTAGGCATCGACAGCCGATTGGTCAGGAGATAAGACCTGGCCAATAGTGTGTGAATGCTATTGAAGGGCGGGTCTTGGCCTAGTGGGAGTCTTAAATTCACATCCAGTTATGAATAGGTGTTGTTTTCAGAGTAGTACCGTAACAGTGATGCCTTCAAATTAAGACAAATAAAAACAAAACCCTTTTATTTATTATTGTTTACCAAAAGAAGCCAAAGTTCTTCCGTGTTAAACATAATAAAGTCCCGTTTGTGGTCCGTAGGGCTCGTTCTGGTCTACAGCCGACTCAGATTTCTTCAGTCGATTTAAAGGTGCTCTAAGCGATGTTGGGTGACGTTACTCCTTGTTGACGTTCAATGTATTTCCAGATTATTTTGAGCATATCTCTTTAACACATCTGTCGATTAAATCAACCACATGTCAACTATTCCTCTTTATGTCGAGGACATTTAAGATTTAAAACTTCTCGGTCAAAAGAATAAGAACAAAATCTGAAATGTGATGCGAGCGTTTGGTAAGAAATCACGCGCTGGTTTTGAATTTGAATCGTTGTCGGGTTGTACTGGAGCAAGGTGTCTTTACTGTGCACTTACACGTACTAGTTCACAAAATACTACAAGCAAATACTAATTGTGTAGCGGCTAAATGTGATGAGCAGTGTTGGTTTCACACAGCTGTACAGACGTCCCGTTCGTTCCCGATCGGCTGAGTTTTTGAACCATTTCTACTTTTCTAGAGTCTACGTCAGGCTGAGATTTTCAATAAATATTTTGTATAAAAAGCCAAAACTGCGTTGATTCCTGACTTACCCAAAACACACCACACACAGTAGTGTTGTCTAAATCTTTTATATATATATATATATGCATATACACATATGCATGCATAACTGTATATGTATATATACTGCGTATATATGTATATGCATATATATACATATATATTTATATATGTATACACATGCATGCATAACTGTATATATACTGCGTATATATGTATATGCATATATATATTTATATATGTATACACATGCATGCATAACTGTATATATACTGCGTATATATGTATATGCATATATATATTTATATATGTATACACATACACATATGCATGCATAACTGTATACATATATGTATATGCATATATACACATACAGTATATATGTACACATACACACGTGTGTATAATTTTTATATACAGTATGTATATTTTTTTCTGTTCATTAGTTATGTTTTTGCTTAGGGAGAGATCACTTTTTCTGTTTCTATAAAAGGCAATAAAAATGGATGAAAACAGTTTTACCGATTTACATATGAAAATATATTGCTCTATACGCTCAAAGTATTGTTAAAATGGAGTCTGGTGGGTTCAGAGGTCTCAGAGGGGTTTTAAAGCTCTCTGAAGGGATCCTTTCATAATGTTGTCAGACACTGTTGGTGTTGAGTGGAAAAAAGGACCATTGGCTGTAATGTTGGGCACGGAGATCTTCTGCAGACAAATCTTTCCACAACACCCGTCCATTCAACTCAGATTCATACGTCGTTTCAGCTCGCTGGCGTACACTGAAGGACAGACGCAACGCCAGGAGATAAACGTACGTTACAGCAACAGAAAACAACGTGAAAGGTTCTCAACACAAGATCACTAACAACTCAAACTTAAGACTCCATTACTTTTCCTAAAGTTCATTTACAAGATTGTACCAATTCAACAGGAAATTAGATTTTTAATGTTTTAGTCTCCCAACTAGAAAATAACATTTGTTCTAGCCGGAGTAGTTTGTCGCCCCTATGAAGAATACTTAGTGACACTAGGTGCGTACACATGACACAAGTCTTCTGTAACCACGCCCCCTCCAGTTTCCTATAGTGGAGTAGATTGATAAAATTAAACAGATATCTTCACTTGAATTTCTGCGCAGTAAAGTTGCCACAATCTTCCTACTTAGAAATAGTCGTGTAGAGGTAGTAGATAGTCTTAAAGTCTTATTAGCTTTGTAGCAACTCATTTAGCAATAGCTTTAATTAGTTACACAGTAAAGCTGTAAAACTCTGGATAATGGAGTAACTTGAAATGACTGCATTGTGAGGCTATAATTGAACAAAAAACATTTGAATTACTTTACTTTGGTTATATTAACGTGTTGGCCTACATGTGTGCTCTATGTGATGTACACGTCATTCAGAAGGTTGAAGCAGCATTTAAAATGTAGAATAGATTAGCAAGATTTGCTTTAATTTTGCCAAAAGGCCCATTCAATTAATTTGAGCAACTGCATTTTCCTGAGTATTAAAGTAATCAATTACAAAATCATTCAAGAACTTTAAGGTTATTTGATACAGTTGAGCCAAGTCGACATCTTTGCATATATATATATTCATAAATTAAGCCGAGTTGCTGCTTTAATGCAGCATCACGCAAGCATACCAGCACAAATACCATAGAACAATTATACTTTGGCGCAATATGAGAGTAAATACATGAAATTAACTCTTGTTCCATTTAGGCCGTGTACTGAGCATTTAAATAACATTCAACACAAGGAGTTTAGTTTGTGATTTTTATTTGTGTTGCTCATTTACTCAGATGGACACTCTACTTTGCCGGCGTTGATGTCATCGATGACATCATGGGGAGGACGACCATCGATTGTGCATCCGACAGACTGAGCGGTACCCAGGATCTCTTTGATGGTTCCTGAGGGAGGGGGGGCAAGACAAATACAGATGTCAACTGCTGATTATGTCATAGTAGAAATGCATCATACAGGAAATTGGCAGTTTACAGCTCATCTAGAGAAAATTCAGGGGGAAATATGGGATTAAATAAGTTCTCAGTGTAGTTAATGACGATTTGTTCCAGACTTTACGGCACAGAGTTGCCCATGAGTTCGGGGCAGCCCTGTTTCCTAAAGCTGGGCTCCCTCTGAGCCTCCACTGGATTATACTCAGTCACTGTGACAGACGGGCATAGTGGCGGGAGGCTGGACAGCAGATGACGGATGGATAAGAGTATTTTCAGTGTTGTCTTACCGGAGAGCTCTCTGGCGATGGAGCGATGCCTCATGACGCGAGCAACGCCCACAATCTCATCAAAGGTCACACTCCCACTGTGCTTTACTGGAAAATAAAGACAGGGGTCAAGTACAGTCAATACAATTTCAACCTTAATCCTTCAGAAGGCGACAGGCACTTACTGTTCTTGACCTTCTTCCTGTCACGAGGAGGCTCCTTCAGAGCCTTGATGATCAGCGCCGACGCAGAGGAGCGACCTCCACCTAAAAAACAGGAGACTTATTGAAGGTCGTTGTCGTTGTGCCTCTAGCTGTCGTGTCAATGGAATTACGCTCATACTGCAGATTAGTCGACTGATCCATTTGTCTAGGACCACAACTTTCATTTGTTAAGTTGTTTGGTCTAAAATGTGGATTATCGTTTCCCAAAAGCACAGAATGACGTCCTCAAATGTCTGGTTTGATCCACAACTCAAAGCTATTAAGTTTGTTGTGACAGAAGAAAGAAACTAGGAGATATTCACATTTAACAATCTGGAAACAAAATGTACTTTTCATAAAAAAGGATTATAATGCAATTCAAAATAGTTGCCGATTAGTTTAAAAGTTAATTAATCTTTGCACCTTTAGATGAATCAACTATTTTAATTGTTAATGCATAAACTGAACATAGTCTTGAGCCTCAAATATACAGATTAATGTTCTTGTGTCAAACTGAAAGTCTGGATTCAGACAAAAGACTATTAACCCTCATGTTGTCCTCGGGTCAAATTTGACCAATTTTCAGTTTTTTCCATCAAAAAATGGGCTTTCGAAAAAAAATTTTTTATTTAACCTTTAACCAGGAAAGTCCCGTTGAGGTTAAAAACCTCTTTTTCAAGGGAGTCCTGGCCAAGAGGCAGGCAAAAACACAATTACATTTATAAAAGTTAGCTTAAAAAGAATTAAGCTTAAAATGTCAGCATTAGAAATATCAAATAACTTTGGAAAAAAATCAAAAAAGCACCCACAACACTGAAAAAGTGACAAAAATGTCAGAAAAACTAACTTTTTCATGGTTTATTGGAAGACAACACAAGGGCTAAAGACGTCACCTGGCTTTCAGAAACTAGGATGACACCATTTTGACGTTTTATATACTGAAAATACGCTGCCGATTACACGATAATGAAGTTATTGTTAGATGCAGCCCTGCTGACGTACCACTGCCTGTCTGTTCTGGATGGTCAGCTTCACGGTGATCCTCAGGCCCTTCCAGTCACCGGTGGCCTTGGCAATGTCGTCACCAACTTTCTTGGGAGACTGTTGAGAAAAACGGAAATCAGTTGAAATCAGCGGATGGAAACAACAAACCTGAAGTACTACACTCACACCAAAGCTACGTGTTTTAACGTCTAAATCAATGTTTCCCAAACTTAGGGTTGGGACCCAAAATGGGTCGCAGACCCATTTTATTGGGTCGCCAATTGGGAGAGGAAAATGAGAATCTGGCTTTTCGACTCTAGCGTACCTGAAAAACTAACACAGAAACAGACTAAATGCTCAGCATGACCTCAGCATGACCTCAGCATGACCCTTTCAAAAACCGAACCTAGAGTAGATCAGCTGGTTGAGATCTTCAACCAGACACATACATCTCATTAAATTCAAGTCAGCATTATTAAAACCATGTTGGTGTGGGTCCTGAGGGACGATGGGAGGGGACGGAGACACAGAGAGGACAATAGAGACCTTTTCTGTTTTTGATTACTTTTATAATGGAATAAACATACTTCATATACATTTAAATTCATGGTTTGTTCCGTCTTTTGTCCACAGTTTAAAAATGTAGATGTTACAATGATTCATGGTGTATTTTTGTAAATTTGGGTCCCGGGGAGACACCAAATTTCTCCGCGTTTTAACGTCTAAAGCATAATAATCCACGATACCGGCACACGGGAGCCTCCGCTTGTGTTCCAGGCTTCACGGCACAGAGTGGCCCATTAGTTCGGGGCAGCCCTGTTTCCTAAAGCTGGGTCACTCTGAGCCTCCACTGGATTATACTCCGTCACTGAGTGACGGGCATAGTGGCGGGAGGCTGCTGTTACAGAGCGTACAATGAAATTCACTCACCAGACCCAGAGGTCCGATTTTGGGGGCCAGGGCTGAGGTGGCACCGACTTCTCCTCCTGTGCACCTCATGTACACTGTTGAGACAAAGACAATCCGATTAAAAAGCAGATTATGTGACAGTTTGATATTTCACAGCATCACAAGTGGCTTGTAATTTAATGGCTGCACCAGTGTTGTCTCCTTATCTTTGCCTGCAAACTTTTACTAACCGACACACCGAGAGTATCCCAGAAAACACGTTAGAGCAGTTAATGACGATTTGTTCCAGACTTTACGGCACAGAGTTGCCCATTAGTTCGGGGCAGCCCTGTTTCCTAAAGCCGGGTCCCTCTGAGCCTCCACTGGATTATACTCAGTCACTGTGACAGACCGGCATAGTGGCGGGAGGCTGATCAGCAGATTGATAAAAGAATGGCTGAAGAACGTATAGAAAAGCAATTTAACTGAACGCCAGCATCACTGCTACAAAAGATTTCAATAGTCAATAAAACTGAATACTATGAAAACAGATTGCTCCTCATCACATTAATATGAGAAGTATTAGATGGTTGAAGAACTGGGCGACCAAATACACAGATGTTGATATTGTAGGGTCAACTATTGGTGCTTTTACGAAATATTTACACATGGGTTTTTATCCATTATGAGACAAGTGGTAAAGGCAAATCATAAGATATTCTGATAAATTAAGATTTTAGCCTTTAAAACCACAAACTGGGACACTTGTGACATATTAACCCTTGTGTTGTCTTCCAAGAAGCCATGAAAAGTCACCTTTTTCCAACATTATTTCAATGTTGTGGGTGCTTTTAAAATGTTTTTTGATTTTAACGTTGACATTTTCA
>JABXJD010000560.1:60000-145000 GCA_013375575.1 Percina caprodes | reverse complement strand
GAGGAGGAGGGTCTGGCTAGTCCACACAGCATTCTGGGAGGGGATTGAAAAAGAAAAACGTGCTCTGGTTTATTGGAATTTCTTTAAATTAAACACTATCTTCATGGGCGGTGCTAAGCGCCGGACGGAGCCACGGCGCCGCTGCAAAATAGCCTCAGGAAGGAGCTTGTTTTGGTGGAACATGTATGTTCAAAAGTTGTTTTAGTCGTGCAACAGAAACTCAGATTGGACAGATAGTCTAGCTAGCTGTCTGGATTTACCCTGCAGAGATCTGAGGACCAGGTAACCATAGTCCTCAGATTGGACAGATAGTCTAGCTAGCTGTCTGGATTTACCCTGCAGAGATCTGAGGACCAGGTAACCATAGTCCTCAGATCGGACAGATAGTCTAGCTAGCTGTCTGGATTTACCCTGCAGAGATCTGAGGACCAGGTAACCATAGTCCTCAGATCGGACAGATAGTCTAGCTAGCTGTCTGGATTTACCCTGCAGAGATCTGAGGACCAGGTAACCATAGTCCTCAGATCGGACAGATAGTCTAGCTAGCTGTCTGGATTTACCCTGCAGAGATCTGAGGACCAGGTAACCATAGTACTCAGATTGGACAGATAGTCTAGCTAGCTGTCTGGCTTTACCCTGCAGAGATCTGAGGACCAGGTAACCATAGTCCTCAGATCGGACAGATAGTCTAGCTAGCTGTCTGGATTTACCCTGCAGAGATCTGAAGACCAGGTAACCATAGTCCTCAGATCGGACAGGTAGTCTAGCTAGCTGTCTGGCTTTACCCTGCAGAGATCTGAGGACCAGGTAACCATAGTCCTCAGAAATCAGCCGCAGGTTAGAGCGCCAACACAAAGACAGAGGACTGGGACGGACATCCGGCCTGAAAGAGGAACATCCAACGGCAACGAAGCAATCCAGGAAGTGGAACATTGTGTATATACTGTAGATTGATAAAAAATATGATGTACACAACATTGATGATAGGCTTATGTAACGGATGTGGACAGGGTGTGAAAGACAACCCCTTCAATCAACGTTATTCCTGGACTTTATTTTTCTGCAGAAGACAACATCACGTCAGTGGTGTGTTTCCAGTGTTAACGGCATCTGCGCCTCAGCAATACAAGACGTTATTGTGAGGGGAAACCGGACGCTACGGCAACATAAGAGGCACAAAAGAGGCACAATGCAGTAACAACGTCTCTGCAGGAAACAATAGCGATGTGATAAATTAATTGCACTTCTACTGTAATTCACAAATAACCAACAAAACATTACCGGTAATTTAAAATTAAATAAAATATAAATTGGAAATTAGAATTAAGAAAATACATTTTTAACTCTGTTACACTTACTGGCCTATAAGGTCCTATGAGTTAGCCATCCACGGATATGGTTAAGCTTAAGGATTCAATGTGCCGCATTTTAACAATAAAACATGATGTCTGTCATGATGATTATCTTATGTTATGTTATATTATATTATATTATATTATATTATATTATATTATATTATATTATATTATATTATACTGGAGCAGACGACGAACGAACATGATACATAAAGTTTGATCTTATCTTATCTAATGTATAAATATATAAATGTGCCGAATGTGTTTTTATTTAAAAAGCTTAGTGTTGTATGCACCATAAAAAGGTTGAGTATGTGTAAAGGCTTTAGGCCGTCCCTAACGTTAATGTAGGTCCAGTTTAATATGCAACTACATTTGATATGATATTTGTAGATGTCACACGGACCACTACAAAAAATCCTTCCTACCACAGGCAATAAAACTCTTTAACACGTCATCACTGGGTGCTGATAAGACTCCACATTAACACACAGAGACTCCACATTAACACACACAGACTCCACATTAACACACAGAGACTCCACATTAACACACAGAGACTCCACATTAACACACAGAGACTCCACATTAACACACAGAGACTCCACATTAACACACAGAGACTCCACATTAACACACAGAGACAGAGATCTATCTATCGTAGGGAAGTCCCTGCTTTGTCTCCTTTTCAACTAAGGGATCCATGGACTAGTGGGTTAGTGTGAGAATTGTAAATAGTTATCATATGAATATGTGTGTGAAACTATGTTGTGCAAAGGGAAGATTAGATGTGAAACTATGGTGTGGGAAAATGTGTGTGTATGTGTGTGTGTGTGTGTATGAGGAGATAAGAAGTTCCTAATTTCAGCATATTTGTCTGACTAAAGCTTGCCGAATAACCGCAGTAACAGAGCGTCCTATTGTGAGAAAGAAACCTTGTGTACGGTGCAAAAGTTATACAAGAAATACAATATATTACCTTTATTAATATTACCTCCCATGTGTTCTGTAATCAATAAAAAGCCGATGCAGGGGAAGAGCAACTTGGAAGACTGCTGAATGATGTCAGCTGCTCATTCCCTTTGCACAGCACAAAAGACAAAGTCCGTGTCCATGTGTCCTTTTGACTTAAGGTTAGAGGGCTCTTTGCACAATTCACAGCATTAGTTCTCAGAGAATCTCTTTCATATACAACTGATATATCCCAGATCGAATCCACGTTGAATTGACTCAAATGGAATCTGGAAATCAGTGGCGATACCCAAACCCCTTGTTTTTTACTTGATAAAGGAGCCGAATACTTCCTCCACCGGTGGTTTTAAACCAGTGTTTTCCTGTTTGATTCCTGCAGGACTTTTTTTTGACTCAGAGCTGCTGGACAGGAATAGCAACAGAACACAAGAGGGAGTAAGTGGGTGAGAAGCAGAGATCATCACTGTTGTGCTGTTTAATATGCATGATGAAAATCTGTCATGAGACAGTCAGAAACTCACAGCTCATAATATGAAAAGAGAGCGTTATCTGCATCTTTAGGAACTCCTCAACATGCAGAGGAAATGGCACATCATCTCTTTTTCTATTTAAATGAATGTCCCCTTTTATTTTGGGACTAGATATGTTTTATTCGCATGTAGTTTTTATTTCTCTTTAATTTTTTGGGGAAAACTTAGTTTGTTGTTGTTTTTTTATCAGGTTGGCTTTATGTTTTTTGTGTTTCTTTGTAGAGTTCAACATGAATTATGAATAAGTTTTCTCTATCTCCCGAGAGAACATAACAGTACCCATGCACCCTTTTTTATGTTGGAAAAATAAGATGATTTTATTTTTCTGTTGACTAACGGTGTTGTTATATTATTTTATGTTTTCATTTCTCTTTCTTATCACTTCATCAAGTTGGCTTTATGAGTTTTTGTAGGGTTCAATGTGAATAATGACACCGATGGAGAGGAATGAGGGAGGAAATTGAAGAAGAGATAATAAATAAGAAGAGATAATACGTTTTCTCTTCTACTGCTGAAAGAAAGCAATGAATAATAATGATTTATTGTGCTGTAGCGGAATATTTCTGTTTTTTACAGCTTTAATGCATCATATCAGTCGCCGCTGCAATGGATCTGGGACATTATAGTGATTAATATCTCACGCTGCTACTAATTATTACGTGTATTTTAATGTTTGAACAACCTGGATTGTAGCATATTAACATGTTCAGTTAAAGTCACGCTACACCAACATGAGACCTGAAGGTGTCAAGTTTCATTCCTCCAGCGAGTGATGCACTTACAGATTTCCATTGTCTTCCTTGTGTGTGTGTGTGTGTGTGTGTGTGTGTATGTGTGTGTGTGTGTGTGTGTGTGTGTGTGTATGCAGGCATATTCAGTGTGGACGCACTTATTCCTTTCCATTTTCTTCTATGTGTGTGTGTGTGTGTGTGTGTGTGTGTGTAAGCCTCATCAGTGTAGATGCACTTATCTTTCCATTGTCTTCTGTGTGTGTGTGTGTGTGTGTGTGTGTGTGTGTGTGTGTGTGTGTGTGTGTGTGTGAGTGTGTGTGTAGGCCTCATCAGTGTGGAGGGATACGTGCCAGCTGTTATTTCTGCATAAACAATCTTTGAGCCTGAAGCAAGAACCATCGAAGCCAAGGTTGACATCGTTCTCTCTCTCACACACACACACACACACACACACACACACACACACACACACACACACACACACACACACAAGTCCGACAGCTCATTTGTTAAACTCGAGGGAATGATTCGATTTCAGCAGAGTTGTTCTCCCTCTCCATCTCTTCCTACTTGACCTTTTCCAATCAGCAGCTCTCCCCCTTTTCTATATCTCCTTCATCTCTTTCTCCTTCTTCTCTTTCTCCCTCTCTCTTTCTTCTTTGGTCTAATTTATCTGCTGTGCAGTGTTTCTGTATTGATTTAGTTTTTAAAGTCGGAGGAAATAAAAATAAAGGCTGAATACACAGCTCTTGTAAATGGATTCAAAAGAAGGCAAAATGGTGTTTGGGATTCCTCACCCTCCGTGGTTTGTAGGTATTGATAAGTAAGTATTAAGTACTTGTACCTAATTAATCGACAGATCATCAATAGCAGCTGGTTCAGACTCATGATGGGGTCTTAAAGAAGGAAGTCCATGAAGCAACTTTAATCTTTAACTTCATTTAGTGCACATGCAGTAGTGGTGCATGGAGGAAGTACTCAACAACAAGTTACAAGTAAAAGGGTACTAGCATCAACATGTACGAGGGTGTGTGTGTGTGTGTGTGTGTCTGTCAAAACAGGGAGAAGAGGGAAGTAAATGCAGGTAATGTCGCCACGTGCACAAATCCTTTCATTGTTAGATCTACGTGATGCTTTCTATGCACGTCAAATAAAGTGGGAAAACAGACCGCTGCAGTGACTCAAACATGCAAACAGTGGGAAGCTCATGCAACTTTAATCAACTCATCAAATAAGCTTTGATGAACCTAAGCAAATTATACTAAAAGTACTGAAAGTAAAAGTACTAATTAATTATTCAGAAGAATATATTATTGATGCATTAATGTGTTCATCACTTCAAAGTTGCAGCTGGTAAAAGTGGAGCTCTTTTTCTTATTAATAGTTTAATAGTTTATTTGAACATGTAAAACATTAAAATAAAAATATATATACATACATTCATGCATATATATATATATATATATATACATATATATATATATATACATACATATATATATATATATATAAATACATATATATGTATATATATATATATACATATATGTATATATATATATATATATATATATATATATATATATATATATATATATATATATATATATATATAAGGCAGAAGACCAGGAAGGCTCCTGGCCCAGAAGGTGTGTCACCATCCTGCCTGAAAATCTGTGCAGACCAGCTGGCCCCATCTTCACTCAGATCTTCAACAGATCTCTGGAGCTATCTGAAGTTCCCTCCTGCTTCAAACGCTCCACAATCATCCCAGTCCCCAAAAAAACCTCCATCTCTGGACTAAATGACTACAGGCCTGTCGCCCTGACATCTGTAGTCATGAAGTCCTTTGAAAGACTGGTGTTGGCCCACCTGAAGGACATCACAGTCTCCTTGCTGGACCCCCTGCAGTTTGCCTACAGGGCTAAAAGGTCAGTGGATGATGCAGTCAACTTGGGACTGCATTACATCCTGCAACACCTCAACTCTCCAGGGGCATTTACAAGGATCCTGTTCGTGGACTTCAGCTTGGCGTTCAACACCATCATCCCGGACATCCTCAGCACCAAACTCTCCCAGCTCACTGTGCCAGCCTCCACCTGTCAGTGGGTCACAAACTTCCTGACTGACAGGAGGCAGCAGGTGAGGCTGGGGAACATCACGTCCAGCACACGGACTATCAGCACTGGCGCCCCCCGGGGGTGTGTGCTCTCCCCACTGCTTTTCTCCCTCTACACCAATGACTGTACCTCAGGAGACCCATCTGTTAAACTCCTAAAGGTCATCAGCCTCATCCGGGACGGTGATGAGTCGGACTACAGACGGGAGGTGGATCAGCTGGCTCTATGGTGCAGTCAGAACAACCTTGAGCTTAACACGCTCAAAACTGTGGAGATGATCGTGGACTTTAGGAGGTGCCCCCCCAATCTTCCCCCCATCACCATACTCAACAGCCCTGTGTCTGCTGTGGAACCCTTCAGGTTTCTAGGATCCACTATATCCCAGGACCTGAAGTGGGAGCCCAACACAGACACCATCATCAAAAAGGTCCAGCAGAGGATGTACTTCCTGCGCCAGCTCAGGAAGCTCAACCTGCCTAAGGAGCTGCTGGTCCACTTCTACACAGCCATCGTCCAGTCTGTCCTCTGCACGTCCATCACCGTCTCAGACCATCGTCCAGTCTGTCCTCTGCACGTCCATCACCGTCTCAGACCATCGTCCAGTCTGTCCTCTGCACGTCCATCACCGTCTCAGACCATCGTCCAGTCTGTCCTCTGCACGTCCATCACCGTCTCAGACCATCGTCCAGTCTGTCCTCTGCACGTCCATCACCGTCTCAGACCATCGTCCAGTCTGTCCTCTGCACGTCCATCACCGTCTCAGACCATCGTCCACTCTGTCCTCTGCACGTCCATCACCGTCTCAGACCATCGTCCAGTCTGTCCTCTGCACGTCCATCACCGTCTCAGACCATCGTCCAGTCTGTCCTCTGCACGTCCATCACCGTCTCAGACCATCGTCCACTCTGTCCTCTGCACGTCCATCACCGTCTCAGACCATCGTCCAGTCTGTCCTCTGCACGTCCATCACCGTCTCAGACCATCGTCCAGTCTGTCCTCTGCACGTCCATCACCGTTTCAGACCATCGTCCAGTCTGTCCTCTGCACGTCCATCACCGTCTCAGACCATCGTCCAGTCTGTCCTCTGCACGTCCATCACCGTCTCAGACCATCGTCCAGTCTGTCCTCTGCACGTCCATCACCGTCTCAGACCATCGTCCAGTCTGTCCTCTGCACGTCCATCACCGTCTCAGACCACCGTCCAGTCTGTCCTCTGCACGTCCATCACTGTCTCAGACCATCGTCCAGTCTGTCCTCTGCACGTCCATCACCGTCTCAGACCATCGTCCAGTCTGTCCTCTGCACGTCCATCACCGTCTCAGACCATCGTCCAGTCTGTCCTCTGCACGTCCATCACCGTCTCAGACCATCGTCCAGTCTGTCCTCTGCACGTCCATCACTGTCTCAGACCATCGTCCAGTCTGTCCTCTGCAGATCCATCACTGTCTCAGACCATCGTCCAGTCTGTCCTCTGCACGTCCATCACTGTCTGGTTTGGATCTGCCACCAAAAAGGACCGGATCAGACTACAACAGACAGTTAGGACTGCAGAAAAGATCATTGGTGCCAACCTGCCCTCCGTCCATGACTTATAGTCCTCCAGGGTCAGGAAACGGGCAGGAACCATCACTGCAGACCCATCTCACCCCGGACACAAGCTGTTCCAACCTCTCCCAACTTCTCTACTTTGGAGGACTTGTTGAATAGAAGTATAAAGTAGTATAAAAGGGACCAAATGTTATCAGGGAACAAACATTAATACATGTTTGTAATTACAATTACAAAATTACATGTAATTTCATGAATAATAGAGACAAAGAAACAGGAAACTATGGAAACATACATGAAATACAAACACACCCTGATGCTATTTGCTGAGTTGATCTGTTTGTTTTCCATGTTGACGGATGGTTTCACGCTCCGCGCTGACTCGTGTTTGTTCAGGCAGAAAACAGGAAGTCCCCGCCAACTCGACAAAAACCAAAACTCAGCCATCTTTAGGGGAGACCTCATCCTCACTGAGCAGCGTGACTCTTTAAATATATCATCTTTCTTTTATTTCTACCTGTGCAATGTGTTTCCCATCTTCTCTCTGGTCTTGCTGCACAGTGAGTCAGCGTATAGTTGGATAATTCTCTGCTTTATTCATTCATTTGAGTAAAAGGAATTGTTCAAAGGAAACCTTATTTTTGTTTTTCATTAACCCCCGCGGTCCTCAGATCAGCTTTTACCCCATTTCAAAATAGTTTCTATATCAGAAATTTGGGTTTCAACCAAATTTTCAAAAGAAAGTAATGTGGATGGTTCCATACAACGCTCTTAAAGCTATACTGTATATTATAAAGTACAATAAATGATCAGTTCACTTCTTTCATTGAATTTTTAGTTGTATTCAATTTTATAGCATTTTGATTTTTTTTCCTCCATCTGTGACAAAAATGTTGAGAAAACAATTCACAAAAACGCCAAAAAAGTGCAGAAAGAAATTGACAAAAACATCCGGAAAAGTGACAGACAAAACTTGGATAAAAGTGACCAAAACGATGAAAAAAAAGAGAGACATAAACATCGAAGGAAAGGCAACTAAAGTGTTGAAAAACAGTTCTAGTTTTAAATTTTGACCCAGAAAAACAAAACGTTGCGTGGTCGAGGGTTAAAACCCTTGGACAACAGCTGCTAGGTCGTTGAGAGCTCTTCCCTGACAGACGTAGGAAAGTATTTAGAGAAAGAGTAAGAGAAACAAGGGATTAGACCTTTAAAGACAGCCACAACAAAAGGGATTAAGGCTGAAATGATTGTGGCTCCATAAATATATTACACAACTACAAGTTAGTGAGAACAGCTCTGAATGTTTATGAGTTCTATGAGGACAAGATGTTATTTGGCTCATTGCATCCTGACATGTTTTAATCCTGTTTCAACTCCATCAAACACTTTATTTTGAAAAGCTCTGTCAATTAAAGTTAGATTTCAGTCTCATTTTGTCAGACCTTCCTCCACAGTGCAGGGGGTCTGGCGAGTCCACACAGCATTCTGGGATGGGAGAAAAACGTGCTCTGGTCTATTGACGTTTCTTTAAACCACTGGTTCCCAATCTTTTTCAGCTCAAGACCCAAAAGAGAAACCTGGTGTCTCCCCGGGACCCAAATTTACAAAAATACACCATGAATCATTGTAACATCTACATTTTTAAACTGTGGACAAAAGACGGAACAAACCATGAATTTAATGTATATGAAGTATATTTATTCCATTATAAAAGTAATCAAAAACAGAAAAGGTCTCTATTGTCCTCTCTGTGTCTCCGTCCCCTCCCATCGTCCCTCAGGACCCACACCAACATGGTTTTAATAATGCTGACTTGAATTTAATGAGATGGATGTGTCTGGTTGAAGAGCTCAACCAGCTGATCTACTCTAGGTTCAGTTTTTGAAAGTGCCATTCTGAGGTCATGCTGAGGTCATGCTGAGGTCATGCTGAGGTCATTCTGAGGTCATTCTGAGGTCATGCTGAGGTCATGCTGAGGTCATGCTGAGCATTTAGTCTGTTTCTGTAAAAGCCAGATTCTCATTTTACTCTGCCAATTGGCGACCCAATAAAACGGGTCTGCGACCCATTTGGGTCCCGACCCTAAGTTTGGGAAACATTGCTTTAAACCAATCACAGTCGTCTTGGGTGGTGCTAAGCGCCGGACGGAGCCACGGTGCCGCTGCTGAATAGCCTCAGGAAGCAACTTGTTTTGGTGGAACATGTGTACGTTCAAAAGTTGCTTCAGTCGTGCAACAGAAAACTCAGATTGGACAGATAGTCCAGCTAGCTGTTACAGGTTCAAGGTGACTTTATTGTCCCCGGGGGGCAATTGTTTGTACTGCCAGCAGACAGACATAAGGACAAGACACACAACAATACAGCACAACCTGAAATACCTACAGTACCTAAAACACAGTAAATAGACACATTTAAAACAGTTCTTCATGTTCAGGTGACATATTGAGACGGCGATGTGTCAGCAATAGAGTAGCAAAGCATGTTCATTTTAGTTTCTAGTTTGCATGTAAGTCAGATGGCACCAACGTTTGGTCTAATCACAACTGGTCTGGCAACCCATAGGCCAGGTCTGGGGGTCCAGCCCCTGAAAATGTTGAGCATTAAACACTTCATTTCCTGCATTCTGGTGAATTTTTATGCATCTATTTCTACCTTCTTCTGAATCAGTTTATTACATTACATGTCATTTAGCTGACACTTTATATATACAGTATATATATATATATATATATATATATATATATATATATATATATATATATATATATATATATATATATATATATATATATATATATATCTCTTTATGTAAAGGAAACATAGATTACAATCCAAATATAAAAACATAATGGATATATATATATATATATATATATATATATATATATATATATATATATATATATATACATATGTATATTTATATATGTATATTTATATAAGTAATAGAGACATTCTGTATTACTTTTATCTATTTATTCTCCTTTAGATCGACTTTTCTAATTATATCTGAGTCAGCACACATGATTAAATACTTAATTTCCTGCATTCTGGTGAATTTTTATGCATCTATTTCTACCTTCTTCTGAATCAGTTTATTACATTACATGTCATTTAGCTGACACTTTTATCCAAAGCTACTTACAATTGCTATATATCAGAGGTTGCACGCCTCTGGAGCAATTAGGTGTTAAGTGTCTTGCTCAGGGACACATTGGTTGATGTATCGCAGTGGGAATCAAACCCGGGTCTCCCTCTCCAAAGGCATGTGTCATACCACTGCACCATAACCACCCCATAATCACCATTTATGCTGGAAATATCTTTATGTAAAGGGAAAGATAGATTACAATCCAAACATAAAAACATATTGGAATATATATCAGTAAGGCTCTCAGGCATTCTGTATTGCTTTCATCTATTTATGCTCCCTTAGATCGACTTTTTAAGATTATTTTTTGGGGCCCTTTTAGGCCTTTATTTCCACAGGACAGATGAAGACATGAAAGGGGAGAGAATGACATGCAGCAAAGGGCCGCAGGTCGGAATCGAACCTACGGCCACGAGGAGTAAACCTCTATATATGTGCGCCTGCTCAACCAACTGAGCCAACCTGGCCACTCGATCGACTTTTACAATTATATCTAACTCAGCACATATGCAGCCTAGGTATCATTTACTCCTCCCTCAATTATTCACCTCAATGATTCATTATTCATTTTAATGAATTAATAAACCCCTGGACTGTAATATTTCAGATGGGTTTGAGCAAGATTTCTGCTCATGTTCAGAACTTCGTGCACATTCAAAACATATCTCATCTGTGCTCTCTGAGGTTTGGAGGAGTCGTGATATTTTGAGAAAAATAAAGTTATAATAGGCTATTACAAGAATAAAGTCACAATATTTCAGAAAATAATCTACCTGCCCCGTCTGCTGTGCATTACGTGATATCTCTGCTGATCTCAGACCTCCTGACAGACTCAGAGCCCCATTTAGGTCTCTGGTCTCTGGATTAGACAGTTTAGGGACGTGGCTGTACGCTGCTCTACATCGGAGGTGGAAAACCGAAACTACGGTAGAAATAGGGATACATCTGCTGCAGCATGCCCACAGCAGAGCTCGACATGATAAACATGCTTTATTTCGCTCGTCCTTGTAACTCTATTATTATTATCAGAGTAGACCTAAGGGTGATATGGCACCCCCAACCTATTTGACGCCCTAGGCAATTGCCTAGTTCGCCTATAGCGATCGCTGGCCCTGGCAACACCTGTCACCCCCTACATGAGACTGTGATTCCCTGAGCAGCTCCTTCAGGAGCAGACTGCTGCACCCCAAGGAGCGCTAGGCTACCGCAGTCAGACGGTAACACTTTACAATAAGGTACACAAAAAAAGGTAGTTAATGTTAAGTTACTGCTTTTGAAAGAGTAACAAATGATTAGTTACCCTTTTTCAAAAGGGTAGTTACCCTTTTTCTGAAGGGTAGTTAACAAAGGATTAGTCACATTTTTAAAAAGGGTAACTAATCATTTCTTGGTATGGTAATAACTAGACATTTCGACATTGACCCCAGGAGAATCCGAAACTGGAAGAAACAGAAGGATGAGCTGACGAGATTAGCCAACAGGAGCAGAACACGGCTAGCTAGCTAAGGTTGGAAGAAAAGAGTTAGCCTGGGGCTAGAAACAAAGCTAGCTAGCTGGAGGTGGGAGGAAAAGAGTTAGCCTGGAGCTAGAAACTAGCAAGCCTGGAGCTAGAAACTAGCAAGCTGGAAGTGGGAGGAAAGGAGTTAGCCTGGAGCTAGAAGCTAGCTAACTGGAGGTGGGAGGAAAAGAGTTAGCCTGGAGCTAGAAGCTAGCTAGCTGGAGGTGGGAGGAAAAGAATTAGCCTGGAGCTAGAAACTAGCTAGCTGGAGGTGGGAGGAAAAGAGTTAGCCTGGAGCTAGAAGCTAGCTAGCTGGAGGTGGGAGGAAAAGAATTAGCCTGGAGCTAGAAACTAGCTAGCTGGAGGTGGGAGGAAAAGAGTTAGCCTGGAGCTAGAAACTAGCTAGCTGGAGGTGGGAGGAAAAGAGTTAGCCTGGAGCTAGAAGCTAGCTAGCTGGAGGTGGGAGGAAAAGAATTAGCCTGGAGCTAGAAACTAGCTAGCTGGAGGTGGGAGGAAAAGAGTTAGCCTGGAGCTAGAAACTAGCTAGCTGGAGGTGGGAGGAAAGGAGTTAGCCTGGAGCTAGAAACTAGCAAGCTGGAGGTGGGAGGAAAGGAGTTAGCCTGGAGCTAGAAACTAGCAAGCTGGAGGTGGGAGGAAAGGAGTTAGCCTGGAGCTAGAAACTAGCAAGCTGGAGGTGGGAGGAAAGGAGTTAGCCTGGAGCTAGAAACTAGCAAGCTGGAGGTGGGAGGAAAGGAGTTAGCCTGGAGCTAGAAACTAGCAAGCTGGAGGTGGGAGGAAAGGAGTTAGCCTGGAGCTAGAAACTAGCAAGCTGGAGGTGGGAGGAAAGGAGTTAGCCTGGAGCTAGAAACTAGCAAGCTGGAGGTGGGAGGAAAGGAGTTAGCCTGGAGCTAGAAACTAGCTAGCTGGAGGTGGGAGGAAAGGAGTTAGCCTGGAGCTAGAAACTAGCAAGCTGGAAGTGGGAGGAAAGGAGTTAGCCTGGAGCTAGAAACTAGCAAGCTGGAGGTGGGAGGAAAGGAGTTAGCCTGGAGCTAGAAACTAGCAAGCTGGAAGTGGGAGGAAAGGAGTTAGCCTGGAGCTAGAAACTAGCAAGCTGGAGGTGGGAGGAAAGGAGTTAGCCTGGAGCTAGAAGCTAGCTAGCTGGAAGTGGGAGGAAAAGAATTAGCCTGGAGCTAGAAGCTAGCTAGCTGGAGGTGGGAGGAAAAGAATTAGCCTGGAGCTAGAAACTAGCTAGCTGGAGGTGGGAGGAAAAGAGTTAGCCTGGAGCTAGAAACTAGCAAGCTGGAGGTGGGAGGAAAGGAGTTAGCCTGGAGCTAGAAGCTAGCTAGCTGGAAGTGGGAGGAAAAGAATTAGCCTGGAGCTAGAAGCTAGCTAGCTGGAGGTGGGAGGAAAAGAATTAGCCTGGAGCTAGAAACTAGCTAGCTGGAGGTGGGAGGAAAAGAGTTAGCCTGGAGCTAGAAACTAGCTAGCTGGAGGTGGGAGGAAAAGAGTTAGCCTGGAGCTAGAAACTAGCTAGCTGGAGGTGGGAGGAAAAGAGTTAGCCTGGAGCTAGAAAAGAAGCTAGCAAGTTACCATCTGTAACTTTAATCAGATACTGGTGTAACTACTGTATGCTCTTATGGTAGTCTACCAGCAGTACCGTAGTACCTGTATTAATAATAAATACTGGGTACATTTACAGGATTCAAACACGCACCTAAAGCTGTATGTGGCTAAAAAGTTTCTTTCAAAACCTTGATAAATAAAACTACCTGCAGGATCAGATAACACGTCAGACATGAGAACGGGTTTTGTTTTTTTTCTTGTAATTTATGTGAAATTTTAAAGACATTTAGCAAGCAGAGCAGAGCGCGAGGCCTTGTTTACAGCACGATGTGCTTGGTTTTGAGATCCAGGATCCACCAGGCAGCTTGTAAACTGAGTAGGCGGCCATTGAGGCTTTTTTTTTTACAGTCAATAACTGTAAAAGGACACTTGGCCTATATAATCTGATTCCTTTCTGAGGGTTTCCTCTTCATGTACGCTCCACGGACTTCCTGTCTTTCTTCTTTTTTTCCATTACAAGAAACCAGAGACAGAGAGGTTAGAGCACAAACAAAGCCTGAATTCTTCATGAAGCCGACATCAAACATGCCGTAGTAATGACATACAGGTCATTTGAAAGTGTGGTAGAGACCTAATTTACAGCCAGGGGTTAATTAACAAGTGTTGGTGCTGATCCAAGGGTGAAATCTGTTGCCCTGCTGCACAGGTCCCCTGGTGATTTGGCACAAATTAAGACAGAGCAGATCAATTCCCCAGGAGAGAGAGCTTTCACTGATGTTAACATCAGGAAATTAAGTTGCAAAAAGAGGATTAAGGCTTCCAAACGAAAAGGAAATGAGAGGCTGCCGTCAGCCGGCCGCTCTAAAACACGGAGAAGAGAGAACAATATTTCAAAATGCAAATTACAGTCATTCCAGTGCAAAATGACGTATTTATTTAGTTAAAGGTGCACCATGAGTTCCTGCATGGTCCCTTCTGTTCACGTTCCAAGTAAATTTCAAACAAAACAGAACAAGCTCGCCCCTCCCCCCATGTTTCCATAACTGTCATGACTAATGGGGTTTTTCCACGGCATGGTATCTACTCGCCTCGCCCCGCCCCGCCTCGTTTGGCTTTCCATTACAAAAAAAATCCCTGGTACTTGCTAACAGGTACTTTTTGTAGTACCACCTCAGTCCAAGTGAGCTGAGACGATACCGAAAGGTGACGTGAAAACCTGCAGACTGCTGCTTGGGCGGCTGTGGCTCAGTGCTAGAGCGCTTGTCTGCCAATTGGAAGGTTGGTGGTTCAATCCCTGGCCCTGCAGTCCCATGTCAAAGTGTCCTTGGGCAAGACACTGAACCCCGAGTTGCCCCTGATGCTGGGCATCGGAGTGTGAATGTGTGTGAGTGTTTATCTGATGAGCAGGTGGCACCTTGTACGGCAGCCTCGGCCACAGTGTGTGAATGTGAGGTTCCTGTACTATGTGAAAGCGCTTTGAGTAGTTGTTAAGACTAGAAAAACGCTTTATAAATACATTTACCTAATCACTGTGTTATCATTGCTAGCGATGAATTGGCTAGTGGAATATTTGATTGTCTGTTAACTTTAAAATGTAATAGCCATGTTGGCTGGTGATAGAAAAAATGTTAATTCAAAGCCCCGTTTCCCAGCATATTGTGGGTTGAATTGCCTTAACGTTGATTTTTACACTGTAGAGAAGGTAGAACTGGAGACGGGAGGGAGGGGAGGAGGAGTTTATTGTCATTGCATATCACTACACAACGAAATTAAGATCACATCAATCACTCACTTAGCAGCATGGAGATAGAAAGAGACCCATTTACACTAAACAACTGAGTCAATTGTAATTAGTATTGACAAATGTTATACTTCACAAACTGTGTTAAGATGAAGCTGCTGAACGGCACTAACTTGTCCTCTCTGGTAGACTTAGGTCGCTACGGTACAATAATACTTTAACTTTCTTAAATCTAATGATTTTAGCTAGCCATGTGTTTCGTTCACTTCATTTTCAACACAAGTTCTCATGAGAACTCCATCTGCTGGAGAAGATCATTTACAGGTACCTTGAGGTGAGATTTTATTTTCTCAGCTGCTTTTTTCTTTAAGGAAAAGAATTAACTTTGAACCTCCACATCTGTTCAAAGGCTCCCAGCATGCTCCTGCAGCCTTGTGGTGTCCCAGCATGCTCTCTGGTTTCCCTACGCCTCCCTCCTGCTCGTGGATTATCATTTAATCCCAGATATTCATCAGCCGGGAGGTCAGAGGTCATTTTATTACAAAATCGCTCTTATCCCGGTGTAGATGAACTAGATTGTACTGGTTTCTTTGTGGTGGTAAAGATGAGCACCCGGGAGACACTGAAATAATTAGGAAGGTTTTTTAACTACAACTTTAAGCTATTTTTTACAGAACAAAGGGAACTACGTTGTGTTCTGCGTCACATACGTAACTGTTTTCTAACCCACAAGTAGATTTAGTGCCTAAACGTAACCTAAGAGCCCCCGATGTGAGTCAAGTGCAGATTTGAGTCGCGCATGCTCAGATTTAAACTGTTTACAGCATAACATGTCATACTGAAATTTGTGAAATCCATGAAATAATAAATTTCTCTCATTAAAAACAATAACAGAAGATGGAAATCCTTTAAAAAAACGTTTATGATTGTTTGATGCTAACGTTAGCTCAAAACTCCATTCAACTGACAGCCTTTGTTGTGTTTGATGCTAACTTGTAGCTAGCAGTGAACCAACTTGATTAAGTTAGTCCAAGTGCACTCGACTCACATCGGGTAGTGACAGTCTACAGGAAAGGGAGCGCATTTTAGGCAGCCCCAACGGTATAAAACGGTCCACACTTCCTGTCTCCTAAAGGGGCGTGGCCTCGTGTGGATGAATGAAAAGTTATATATGAATAAGTAATTAATATGTTCTTTTGCTAACGTTAGATATTTACACAGCTGAAAGACATACTTAGCATCACAGAGATTATTTTTGTTAAGGCGTTCACGAACGTTAGCTGACGTTAGCTTCTCTATGTTGCCAGATCTCGCGAGACACAGAAACACGTCTCAAACAAAGCTAATTTTCTGAAAAATGCCATTTTAGTGACTGAATGTTCTGGAGATATGTGGCTTATAAAAATGGGGCCAAGATTTACTTTGGTGATTACGGGGGCGGGAGGATCGCTCATAATCTGTGTTCACGTTCACGGGACCTGCTGCTAGTCTGTCCTACACTATTAGCGGCCCAACTGGCGGCATATACATTTTATGTTATTCATTATGGAGTTCACGGCGGGTCTGTTTTATAAAGATATCTAAAATAAGTACTTATTGTAACTGATCCAAAACTGCAGATTGAAATCCGTGCACTACTCCTCGGTGACATGGTTATTTTTGTGATATGTAGCGTTGGGATGTTGTGACGTTTTTAAATTAAGCTTACGCTATGTATTACAAGGTGTTTACGTGGTTTGCAATCCAAAATAATAAAGGAGTTGTTACCAAGCGGGTAACCTCCACAAAGCCGAGCTCCTGTGGCGCCATTTTAATGCTACAAAGCACTCACCCGCCGTTAGCGTCCCATTGACTCCCATTCATTTTGGCATCACTTTGACTGCGAATAACTTTACATCTGAAGCGTTTAAAGACTCTATTTGTCCGTTGTTTATTTTTAAAGAAACACGACAATGTACAAAAGGCTCCATTACCTTAAACCTCATGTTATGGCTCTGTAGTTTTTGTAAAAAATGGCTAACAATTGTGTCATAACCACGCAATTTGTTGACTTGCTGTCGCATAGTCGACAAATCACCGTATTGTCAGGAGATGCTCGCAGACAGTTTGGACTTCTATTAACTTTTTAAGTTTAATTAATAATGTTAACTAGCATGTTAGTTAGCAGTAATTAGCCTGTGCCTATGTTAACGTTAACCAGCATGTTAGTTAGCAGTAATTAGCCTGTGTCTGTGTTAATGTTAACTAGCATGTTAGTTAGCAGTAATTAGCCTGTGTCTGTGTTAATGTTAACTAGCATATTAGTTAGCAGTAATTAGCCTGTACCCATGTTAACGTTAACTAGCATGTTAGTTAGCAGTAATTAGCCTGTTGCCTATGTTAATGTTAACTAGCATGTTAGTTAGCAGTAATTAGCCTGTGCCTATGTTAATGTTAACTAGCATGTTAGTTAGCAGTAATTAGCCTGTGCCTATGCTAACGTTAACTAGCATGTTAGTTAGCAGTAATTAGCCTGTACCCATGTTAACGTTAACCAGCATGTTAGTTAGCAGTAATTAGCCTGTACCTATGTTAATGTTAACTAGCATGTTAGTTAGCAGTAATTAGCCTGTGCCTATGTTAATGTTAACTAGCATGCTAGTTAGCAGTAATTAGCCTGTGTCTGTGTTAATGTTAACTAGCATATTAGTTAGCAGTAATTAGCCTGTACCCATGTTAACGTTAACTAGCATGTTAGTTAGCAGTAATTAGCCTGTTGCCTATGTTAATGTTAACTAGCATGTTAGTTAGCAGTAATTAGCCTGTGCCTATGTTAATGTTAACTAGCATGTTAGTTAGCAGTAATTAGCCTGTGCCTATGTTAACGTTAACTAGCACGTTAGTTAGAAGTAATTAGCCTGTACCCATGTTAACGTTAACCAGCATGTTAGTTAGCAGTAATTAGCCTGTGTCTGTGTTAATGTTAACTAGCATATTAGTTAGCAGTAATTAGCCTGTACCCATGTTAACGTTAACTAGCATGTTAGTTAGCAGTAATTAGCCTGTTGCCTATGTTAATGTTAACTAGCATGTTAGTTAGCAGTAATTAGCCTGTACCCATGTTAACGTTAACTAGCATGTTAGTTAGCAGTAATTAGCCTGTTGCCTATGTTAATGTTAACTAGCATGTTAGTTAGCAGTAATTAGCCTGTACCCATGTTAACGTTAACTAGCATGTTAGTTAGCAGTAATTAGCCTGTACCCATGTTAACGTTAACTAGCATGTTAGTTAGCAGTAATTAGCCTGTTGCCTATGTTAATGTTAACTAGCATGTTAGTTAGCAGTAATTAGCCTGTGCCTATGTTAATGTTAACTAGCATGTTAGTTAGCAGTAATTAGCCTGTGCCTATGCTAACGTTAACTAGCATGTTAGTTAGCAGTAATTAGCCTGTACCCATGTTAACGTTAACCAGCATGTTAGTTAGCAGTAATTAGCCTGTACCTATGTTAATGTTAACTAGCATGTTAGTTAGCAGTAATTAGCCTGTGCCTATGTTAATGTTAACTAGCATGCTAGTTAGCAGTAATTAGCCTGTGTCTGTGTTAATGTTAACTAGCATATTAGTTAGCAGTAATTAGCCTGTACCCATGTTAACGTTAACTAGCATGTTAGTTAGCAGTAATTAGCCTGTTGCCTATGTTAATGTTAACTAGCATGTTAGTTAGCAGTAATTAGTCTGTGCCTATGTTAACGTTAACTAGCACGTTAGTTAGAAGTAATTAGCCTGTACCCATGTTAACGTTAACCAGCATGTTAGTTAGCAGTAATTAGCCTGTGTCTATGTTAATGTTAACTAGCATATTAGTTAGCAGTAATTAGCCTGTACCCATGTTAACGTTAACTAGCATGTTAGTTAGCAGTAATTAGCCTGTTGCCTATGTTAATGTTAACTAGCATGTTAGTTAGCAGTAATTAGCCTGTACCCATGTTAACGTTAACTAGCATGTTAGTTAGCAGTAACTAGCCTGTTGCCTATGTTAATGTTAACTAGCACGTTAGTTAGCAGTAATTAGCCTGTGTCTATGTTAATGTTAACTAGCATATTAGTTAGCAGTAATTAGCCTGTGTCTATGTTAATGTTAACTAGCATGTTAGTTAGCAGTAATTAGTCTGTGCCTATGTTAACGTTAACTAGCACGTTAGTTAGAAGTAATTAGCCTGTACCCATGTTAACGTTAACCAGCATGTTAGTTAGCAGTAATTAGCCTGTGTCTATGTTAATGTTAACTAGCATATTAGTTAGCAGTAATTAGCCTGTACCCATGTTAACGTTAACTAGCATGTTAGTTAGCAGTAATTAGCCTGTTGCCTATGTTAATGTTAACTAGCATGTTAGTTAGCAGTAATTAGCCTGTACCCATGTTAACGTTAACTAGCATGTTAGTTAGCAGTAACTAGCCTGTTGCCTATGTTAATGTTAACTAGCACGTTAGTTAGCAGTAATTAGCCTGTGTCTATGTTAATGTTAACTAGCATATTAGTTAGCAGTAATTAGCCTGTGTCTATGTTATCTCCTAACATATACCTACCTCTCCGTCTCTGCTGATGGGGAATGATTGAGATTTCTCTTGCACAGCTACCAGAAGACTTACAGCTTCCAGACAGGTTGCTACGTCACATCTACGTCTTCCAGCTCAGTTGGAGTCTGCGCAGTAACGCTCAGCATCACCGGGAAAGAGCTTCTAATAGACTCCACTGGTCTCCGTCCAGATCAACAAGACCTGATGGTCTATTTCTTTAACTGTCTATGGCTCTTACATGTTACATAAACAACCTCTTGGTTACATGTGGACTGAAGTCTGAGTCTTTCCGTCACTGCAGACCTTCAGTTTCCTCCACACTCCCCTTTGCGATTCATTGCTATACGCTATTAGGCCGTGGAACAGATTGTGCAGCATAAATCATCATGAAACAGGATTATCACATGCACATGCGCGAACATCTTGCGCATGTGCATGTCGGATCGTGCAGGCAGCAGAGATCTGTGGAGGACTTGTTTGAGAGAAATAATTACGTCATGTAATATATAATAATCAACAGAGCTTTTACTTTTGATACTTTAAGTACATTTATCTGATAATACTTCTAAATCTGTATTTTTTAAGAGATGTGAGACAGATAAATGGAACAAAAGGGGTTTTCTTGTAATAATTCCTCTGAAGTAAAAAACAAAAACTCGAGTCATCTGAATCTGAAGAGGGAAGTCTTGAGGCACTCAAGGAACAATCAGTTACCACGGCAGCAAAACCACAAGTGGTCAAACAAGACCACTTTGTGTGTGTGTCTGTCTGCGCTATGAAAGACAAACAGGAAATCAAACATCTCAGCTGTATGAGAGCGAGGACGTCACCCACCGATCGCTCAATAGATCTGCACCCAAACACACACCTGCTTCTTGTAAAAGCAGCAACACAAATCATGAATGACAATACTGTGTGTGTGTGTGTGTGTGTGTCTGTGTATTACTAGGCAGTTGCACATTTTGAATTCTAACTCTATCTATCTATCTATCTGTGTGTGTGTGTGTGTGTGTGTGTGTGTATTACTAGGCAGTTGCACATTTTGAATTCTAACTATCTATCTATCTGTGTGTGTGTGTGTGTGTGTGTGTGTCTCTGTGTTTGTGTGTGTGTGTCTCTGTGTTTGTAGGTGTGTGTTTGTGTGTGTGTCTCTATTTGTGTGTGTGTGTCTCTGTATTTGTGTGTGTGTGTCTCTGTGTTTGTGTGTGTGTGTGTCTCTGTGTTTGTGTGTGTGTGTCTCTGTGTTTGTGTGCGTGTGTCTCTGTGTTTGTAGGTGTGTGTCTGTCTGTGTGTGTTTATGTGTGTCTCTGTGTTTGTGTGTGTGTCTCTGTGTTTGTAGGTGTGTGTGTCTGTCTGTCTGTGTGTGTTTGTGTGTGTGTCTCTGTGTTTGTGTGCGTGTGTCTCCGTGTTTGTGTGCGTGTGTGGTCTCTGTGTTTGTGTGTGTCTGTCTGTGTGTGTGTGTATGTGTGTGTGTGTGTCTCTGTGTTTGTGTGCGAGTGTGTGCGTGTGTCTCTTTGTGTGTGTGTGTGTCTATGTGTTTTTGTGTGTGTGTCTGTGTGTGTGTGTTTGTGTGTGTGTGTGTGTGTGTCTCTGTGTGTGTGTGTGTCTGTGTGTGTGTGTGTCTGTGTGTGTCTCTGTGTGTGTGTGTGTGTGTGTGTGTCTGTGTGTGTGTGTGTGTGATGCAGACAGCGAGGCTCTGTGTTTTATCTTCTGTCTTTTTTTATTAATCCTCTGCGTTGGACGTCTGCCTGCAAGCACAAACTTTGTCAATCAGGCTTTAGTTGAATTTAAAGAAAGGCTTTAGAGCCGTTTACACCGAGAAGTCCTGATCAAGTAGAGACCAGCAGCTCTGCACCGAGAAGTCCCGATCAAGTAGAGACCAGCAGCTCTGCACCGAGAAGTCCCGATCAAGTAGAGACCAGCAGCTCTGCACCGAGAAGTCGATCAAGTAGAGACCAGCAGCTCTGCACCGAAGTCCCGATCAAGTATAGACCAGCAGCTCTGCACCGAGAAGTCCCGATCAAGTAGAGACCAGCAGCTCTGCACCGAGAAGTCCCGATCAAGTATAGACCAGCAGCTCTGCACCGAGAAGTCCCGATCAAGTAGAGACCAGCAGCTCTGCACGGAGAAGTCCCGATCAAGTAGAGACCAGCAGCTCTGCACCGAGAAGTCCCGACCAAGTAGAGACCAGCAGCTCTGCACCGAGAAGTCCCGATCAAGTAGAGACCAGCAGCTCTGCACCGAGAAGTCCCGATCAAGTAGAGACCAGCAGCTCTGCACCGAGAAGTCCCGATCAAGTAGAGACCAGCAGCTCTGCACCGAGAAGTCCCGATCAAGTAGAGACCAGCAGCTCTGCACCGAGAAGTCCCGATCAAGTAGAGACCAGCAGCTCTGCACCGAGAAGTCCCGATCAAGTAGAGACCAGCAGCTCTGCACCGAGAAGTCCCGATCAAGTAGAGACCAGCAGCTCTGCACCGAGAAGTCCCGATCAAGTAGAGACCAGCAGCTCTGCACCGAAGTCCCGATCAAGTAGAGACCAGCAGCTCTGCACCGAGAAGTCGATCAAGTAGAGACCAGCAGCTCTGCACCGAGAAGTCCCGATCAAGTATAGACCAGCAGCTCTGCACCGAGAAATCCCGATCAAGTAGAGACCAGCAGCTCTGCACCGAGAAGTCGATCAAGTATAGACCAGCAGCTCTGCACCGAGAAGTCCCGATCAAGTAGAGACCAGCAGCTCTGCACGGAGAAGTCCCGATCAAGTAGAGACCAGCAGCTCTGCACCGAGAAGTCCCGACCAAGTAGAGACCAGCAGCTCTGCACCGAGAAGTCCCGATCAAGTAGAGACCAGCAGCTCTGCACCGAGAAGTCCCGATCAAGTAGAGACCAGCAGCTCTGCACCGAGAAGTCCCGATCAAGTAGAGACCAGCAGCTCTGCACCGAAGTCCCGATCAAGTAGAGACCAGCAGCTCTGCACCGAGAAGTCCCGATCAAGTAGAGACCAGCAGCTCTGCACCGAGAAGTCCCGATCAAGTAGAGACCAGCAGCTCTGCACCGAGAAGTCCCGATCAAGTAGAGACCAGCAGCTCTGCACCGAGAAGTCGATCAAGTAGAGACCAGCAGCTCTGCACGGAGAAGTCCCGATCAAGTAGAGACCAGCAGCTCTGCACCGAGAAGTCCCGACCAAGTAGAGACCAGCAGCTCTGCACCGAGAAGTCCCGACCAAGTAGAGACCAGCAGCTCTGCACCGAGAAGTCCCGACCAAGTAGAGACCAGCAGCTCTGCACCGAGAAGTCGATCAAGTAGAGACCAGCAGCTCTGCACGGAGAAGTCGATCAAGTAGAGACCAGCAGCTCTGCACGGAGAAGTCCCGACCAAGTAGAGACCAGCAGCTCTGCACCGAGAAGTCCCGACCAAGTAGAGACCAGCAGCTCTGCACCGAGAAGTCCCGATCAAGTAGAGACCAGCAGCTCTGCACCGAGAAGTCCCGATCAAGTAGAGACCAGCAGCTCTGCACCGAGAAGTCGATCAAGTAGAGACCAGCAGCTCTGCACCGAGAAGTCCCGATCAAGTAGAGACCAGCAGCTCTGCACCGAGAAGTCCCGATCAAGTAGAGACCAGCAGCTCTGCACCGAGAAGTCCCGATCAAGTAGAGACCAGCAGCTCTGCACCGAAGTCGATCAAGTAGAGACCAGCAGCTCTGCACCGAGAAGTCCCGATCAAGTAGAGACCAGCAGCTCTGCACGAGAAGTCCCGATCAAGTAGAGACCAGCAGCTCTGCACCGAGAAGTCCCGATCAAGTAGAGACCAGCAGCTCTGCACCGAGAAGTCGATCAAGTATAGACCAGCAGCTCTGCACCGAGAAATCCCGATCAAGTAGAGACCAGCAGCTCTGCACCGAGAAGTCGATCAAGTATAGACCAGCAGCTCTGCACCGAGAAGTCGATCAAGTAGAGACCAGCAGCTCTGCACGGAGAAGTCCCGATCAAGTAGAGACCAGCAGCTCTGCACCGAGAAGTCCCGACCAAGTAGAGACCAGCAGCTCTGCACCGAGAAGTCCCGACCAAGTAGAGACCAGCAGCTCTGCACCGAGAAGTCCCGACCAAGTAGAGACCAGCAGCTCTGCACCGAGAAGTCCCGACCAAGTAGAGACCAGCAGCTCTGCACCGAGAAGTCGATCAAGTAGAGACCAGCAGCTCTGCACCGAAGTCCCGATCAAGTAGAGACCAGCAGCTCTGCACCGAGAAGTCCCGATCAAGTAGAGACCAGCAGCTCTGCACCGAGAAGTCGATCAAGTAGAGACCAGCAGCTCTGCACGAGAAGTCGATCAAGTAGAGACCAGCAGCTCTGCACCGAGAAGTCCCGATCAAGTAGAGACCAGCAGCTCTGCACCGAGAAGTCCCGACCAAGTAGAGACCAGCAGCTCTGCACCGAGAAGTCCCGACCAAGTAGAGACCAGCAGCTCTGCACCGAGAAGTCCCGATCAAGTAGAGACCAGCAGCTCTGCACCGAGAAGTCCGATCAAGTAGAGACCAGCAGCTCTGCACCGAGAAGTCCCGATCAAGTAGAGACCAGCAGCTCTGCACCGAGAAGTCCCGATCAAGTAGAGACCAGCAGCTCTGCACCGAGAAGTCCCGATCAAGTAGAGACCAGCAGCTCTGCACCGAGAAGTCCCGATCAAGTAGAGACCAGCAGCTCTGCACCGAGAAGTCCCGATCAAGTAGAGACCAGCAGCTCTGCACCGAGAAGTCCCGATCAAGTAGAGACCAGCAGCTCTGCACCGAGAAGTCCCGATCAAGTAGAGACCAGCAGCTCTGCACCGAGAAGTCCCGATCAAGTATAGACCAGCAGCTCTGCACCGAGAAATCCCGATCAAGTAGAGACCAGCAGCTCTGCACCGAGAAGTCCCGATCAAGTATAGACCAGCAGCTCTGCACCGAGAAGTCCCGATCAAGTAGAGACCAGCAGCTCTGCACGGAGAAGTCCCGATCAAGTAGAGACCAGCAGCTCTGCACCGAGAAGTCCCGACCAAGTAGAGACCAGCAGCTCTGCACCGAGAAGTCCCGACCAAGTAGAGACCAGCAGCTCTGCACCGAGAAGTCCCGACCAAGTAGAGACCAGCAGCTCTGCACCGAGAAGTCCCGATCAAGTAGAGACCAGCAGCTCTGCACCGAGAAGTCCCGATCAAGTAGAGACCAGCAGCTCTGCACCGAGAAGTCCCGATCAAGTAGAGACCAGCAGCTCTGCACCGAGAAGTCCCGATCAAGTAGAGACCAGCAGCTCTGCACCGAGAAGTCCCGATCAAGTAGAGACCAGCAGCTCTGCACCGAGAAGTCCCGATCAAGTAGAGACCAGCAGCTCTGCACCGAGAAGTCCCGATCAAGTAGAGACCAGCAGCTCTGCACCGAGAAGTCCCGACCAAGTAGAGACCAGCAGCTCTGCACCGAGAAGTCCCGACCAAGTAGAGACCAGCAGCTCTGCACCGAGAAGTCCCGATCAAGTAGAGACCAGCAGCTCTGCACCGAGAAGTCCCGACCAAGTAGAGACCAGCAGCTCTGCACCGAGAAGTCCCGACCAAGTAGAGACCAGCAGCTCTGCACCGAGAAGTCCCGACCAAGTAGAGACCAGCAGCTCTGCACCGAGAAGTCCCGATCAAGTAGAGACCAGCAGCTCTGCACCGAGAAGTCCCGATCAAGTAGAGACCAGCAGCTCTGCACCGAGAAGTCCCGATCAAGTAGAGACCAGGTTTGGGCATTCTGCACGCAGCGTATCCATCTGTGAATGGACTTGTTTGTCACTTCTTAATATTACTATTATTTTTCTTCTTCTTGAACGCCACGATGGGAGTCAGTGTGTTACCATGACAGTGGAAATACCACTAACATATCCCCATTTAGAAGGTCTTCAAATGCCTATATTTGTACTTGTTGACATGCCTTGTTGAATTGTAATTGAAAAACTAAATAAAAAAATATGTCAAAAATAAGACAAATGTAATATGCGACCCGATACCGGATAAGCGCATGAAGATGGATGGATGGAAAATGTAAAAGCCAACGTTGGACAACGTTTCCCAGCATATTGTGTGTAATTACACCCGTCCAAATTAATACGGCCACGCATCATACAGATGTCCTTTGAACATTTATTTCCACATTCCCATCGTAAGACACCGTGAAAACTACAAAGAAAATAAACAGTGAGTCAAATATACTTCTTTCAGTCATTTTACAGTCTCTTAAACACGTTTCCTGAACTAGGCAACGCAGCTTTATTTGTAGAGCACATTTCAGCAACAGGGCAACTCAAAGTGCTTTACACAAAATCAGTTAAAAACAATAAAAACAGTTAAAAGAAAAAACGATAAAACACAGAAGAAACAGTAAAGAAATGAACATCATTTAAAGAAAGGCAACATCAGAAAGAAAGGTCTTCAGCCTTGATTTAAAACAATGTTTCCCAAACTTAGGGTCGGGACCCAAAATGGGTCGCAGACCCGTTTTATTGGGTCCCCAATTGGCAGAGTAAAATGAGAATCTGGCTTTTCGACTTTAGGGTACCTGAAAAACTAATACAGAAACAGACTAAATGCTCAGCATGACCTCAGCATGACCTCAGAATGACCTTAGAATGACCTCAGAATGACCTCAACATGACCTCAGAATGACCTCAGAATGGCCTCAGAATGGCACTTTCAAAAACTGAACCTAGAGTAGATCAGCTGGTTGAGATCTTCAACCAGACACATACATCTCATTAAATTCAAGTCAGCATTATTAAAACCATGTTGGTGTGGGTCCTGAGGGACGATGGGAGGGGACGGAGACACAGAGAGGACAATAGAGACCTTTTCTGTTTTTGATTACTTTTATAATGGAATAAATATATTTCATATACATTAAATTCATGGTTTGTTCCGTCTTTTGTCCACAGTTTAAAAATGTAGATGTTACAATGATTCATGGTGTATTTTTGTAAATTTGGGTCCCGGGGAGACACCAAGTTTCTCTTTTGGGTCTTGAGCTGAAAAAGATTGGGAACCATTGGTTTAAAAGAACTGAGAGTAGCAGCAGATCTGCAGGTTTCTGGGAGTTTGTTCCAGATCTGAGGAGCATAGAAACTGAACGCTGCTTCCCCTGTTTGGTTCTGACTCTGGGGACAGAAAGCAGACCTGTCCCAGACCACCTGAGAGGTCTGAGGGGGGGGGGGTCATAGTGTAGTAGAGTAAAAGTCTTAAAGTATCTGATATTTACTGCACTGAAGTATCAAAAGTCATTTTCAAATATTAAATGTACTTAAGTATTAGAAGTAAAAGTTAAGTGTCCCAGATGACCTTAGAGGTCTGGGGGGGTCATGGTGGACTAGCTAACTAGACGGGCCCCACAATGTTTGCGTCACAACAGCACAGAAAACGCATTAAATGCAAAGAAATTACAACAAATATTAAAAAAATAGAATAAGGCTGAAATAGAAAAGCACAATTACAGTGTGCAAAATCTTAGTTTGAGCTCCTCCGCGGCCACGTTGGCTCTCTCTGTATACCTTTTTACCCACAATGCAACAGGTGTGGCCTTCGCTAAACTCTGGTCATTTGACCTTTGACTTCAACATAAATAATAGCATTTGTAATAAAGAACAAAATGTAAACAAAACATCTTTTTAATGTAAAATATTTTAGTACAATTCTAGCTCAAACATCCCTTTTTAAACTCTTATTTATTACATTTTTTAGGTTTTTAATTCATTAATGAAGTCACACATTAATTGAATTATCAAAAATATGGACTGACATGTAATCTCAGTAGCACTGCCCCTCAGACAGTTACATTGTGGGTTGAATTGCCTTAACGTCGTTTTTTACAGTGTAGAGAAGGTACAGCTGGAGAGGGGAGGAGGAGGAGGAGGAGGAGGAGGAGGAGATGAGGATGGTCCTGCTGTCAAACGCAGATGAGATGAGAACACAGCGGCAGGTTTCAGGAGGGCACCGCTGTTAGATAATCGCATTGCGGGGTGGACCAATGGAAGCGCAGCGGCGATCCCAGTACGAAGAAATCATTTTCATGTAATTGAATCCAACTCGTGGAGATCTGCCGGAGAGGCGACGTGTGCAGACCGGTGATCCTGCACAGACGCACGGCGAGCCCGCAAACTTCACAGGGGGGGGGGATCTAGAAACTGTAATAAAGCTGCTCTGCCTCCTGCTGTCCGTCGGACTGGTTTCTGACACCCTGCTTTATAAATGATAATAATAATAATTAAAAGAAGAGCGATTATACAGTTATGGATTAATCAGCGAGACGCGTCATTATAAGCAACAAGTGAGAACATGCACGGGACAAATAACAGAGACGTTAAAGAGCTGAGGCAGCACACCTGCGTCCTGTAAGGTGAGTGACTCCATACTGTTTTATTATAATAATCTTTATTGTCGAATGTACAACTAAATTTGATGCATTCATATCAGTGCATAACATTACAAAACAGGGTAATAAATGAAAAAGTGCCTCTAAAAAAAAAATATATATATATATACATGGTATATGTGTGCTTACTATATATAGTATATATGTGTGCTTACTGGGTTTATATATATATATATATATATATATATATATATATATATATATATATATATATATATATATGTACACATATACATACTGTATATATACGTTGTGATGTAATCAAAATGTGGAAATATGTAGTGTAGCGACCCTGCAGGACTAATATGGGAGAGACTCTTGGGGTGTTCATTGGGGGAAGATGTTGCCCTAGTTCAGCTGATTGGTCAGGTTCAGAAAGGGAGGGAGGAAGGAGTGAGGTGGTAAGTTTTTTTAAAGATTATTTTGGGCATTTTAGGTCTTTCTTTGACAGGTCAGATGAAGACATGAAAGGGGAAAGAGAGGGGGGAATGACATGCAGCAAAGGGTCGCAGCTCGGAGTCGAACCTGGGCCTGCTGCGTCTTAAACCTCTATATATATATCTGATATCTGAGATATCTGGGTGCCCGAAGGAGAGGAAGAAGTGCTGACAGAAGGAGATGAAGCTTACTAGCTATAGAAGGCCAGCAGCCTTTTGTTGTTGTTTTGGGCCCTCCTCCAACCCTGTTATTAGCCTGTGTTCTTAGGTAATAAAGCCCGGTCCATCCGGTTACACTTCAGCCACCGTCTCCTCGTCATTCAGCTAGTTAGACGGAGCCGTGAGCGCTACATTGGTGTCAGAAGTGGGATCCACCACGTTTCCATTCCCCGTACGATAGCTAAACGACATGAAACAAGATGACTGAACGTAAAAGTCGTGATAGTCGGACCACTATGTCCTATACACTCCCACTGATGTCCACCAACTGAGATCCTTCTTGGGATTGGCATCCTACTACAGGCGGTTTGTGGCTGGCTTCTCCACGGTGGCGGCTCCCATGTTTAATTTACTACACAAAGACATATCCTATAAGTGGGCACCAGACCATGAAGCTGCCTTCCACAAGCTAAAGCAAGTCTTATGCAAAGACTCTGCTGGTTGCACCCAACCCAGAGCTGCCATTTATCCTCGACACGGATGCCAGCAACACAGGCCTTGGCGCCGTAATCTCGCAGCTGACCCCGGAGGGCGAGCGTGTTGTTGTGTACCACAGTCGCACCCTCGATAAGCCAGAAAAGAACAACCGTGTCATTTGCAGAGAACTCTTGGCAGTGATGGATGCAGTGGGCCATTTCAAGCACATCCTCTGTGGCCTGCTGTTTACTATCCGCACGGACCACGCTGCCTTGAAGTGGCTCATGTTTTTCAGTGAACCAGAAAGACAAGCAGCCAGATGGATCGAACAACTCCAGGCCTTTCAGTTTACTTTTCAGCACAGAGCTGGGGAAAGTCACACCAATGCAGACGGTCTCTCCCGCCGTCCGTGTCACCACTGTGACCGTGCCAAAGAACGTGAAGCAGCAAGCCAAAACTCTGGTAGGGTGATCTGTCGGGCGCTGTTACCTGACAATGTGAAGAGGTGGAGGGAATTGCAGCTTGAGGACCCTGACCTCAATCTGGTCATAGGCTGTCTGGATGCAAACATCCGACCACCCTGGGAAGATGTGGTTGGCCAGTCCGCCACAGTCAGAGGTCTCTGGTCTCAATGGCCGGGAGTGGAGCTGCATGAGGGAGTCCTGAAAGGTGGTGGCATGAGCCAGCCTATACATACATTGTTCTAACATATGTCATACATTGTACAGATGCGGGCTCATATACATCGTCCCAACATCTGCTATACATCTTACAGATGCGGTTTCAGGCACATCTTCCTCACATACGTTATACGTAGTACAGATGTCAGGAAGATGTGCAGATCAATTGATCCTGCCTTAACCCATTTAACAGAACTGGTCAGTAAAGGTCACATGAAATTACTTGAAATACCTTCACTAAATTACATGAATTGTTAAAGTAAGATAGATAAATCATACACAATTACTTGTAATACATTTTGTTTATGAAGCACTTTTCAGGGTACTCAAAGACCATTTACATAAGTTCAAATTATTATAGGAAATAGCACACTATAACACATTAAAAGCAAAAATAAAACTGTTGATGATGTAGCTATATATATATAATTATCCTACTTTGGTCTATACTAGGGGGTAATGTACAAAAACACCATTACAAGCTTAAACCAGTGTTGTTTTTTCAGTCTGCGACTGTAAGCCTCCCCTCAGGCAAAGAGCTGGGGCATGCACGTGTCCTGGGAACGGTGTGCAACAGCTTAAGTTATGTCTTCTCTCGTTTGGTGGATGTTTCTCTTGATTATTGGCTGTGTTCCATGTGATACCCAATCAGTAGAGGCCTGTCTTTAAACCCTGGCAATAAAAAGGTGCTTGCTCACACAACAGGATGTCCAATGCACCCTGTTTCAGTTTAAGAAAACATCAATTTATCCATTTTTGGATGCCAATGGGATCATGACAATGTTATTTGAACCCAAAGACACTGAACAATTGAGCCAAGAATAACATTTATTTATTTATTAAGAAAATTCATTATTCTTAGTCTGTAGGAGTCACTGAAATATACAATATTTCTCTCTTTTGACTACACACTCGTGAGCTGTGTATCGCTGCTTCACAACAGCAGTGTGTACATGTTGGGGAACAAAAACTAATTCTCACACTATATTGTCCATTGTCTATAAAAATGTCAATTAATTCAGTTGCTAAAAAGGGTGTCTCTGCTCCAGCGTCTTCTCCAGTCTGTTGCCAGTCGGGGAAGTCCTTGATGGTCTAGCTTCGGACTCGGACTCGGATCCCTCTGCGCTGCTGCTGTGGCAAAAACAAAAGATTTAGGTTAATTGCGTTATTCAAATATTTTTTTGTTTCTTCTCCCTTTTTGTTAAGAAGTGGTTGAGTAATAATTGTAACATAAGTCAGTCAGAAACATTAAGTAGAATATGGTAAGCCAAATGTTAACATTCTCTGCAAAATTTTCCTCAGAAGCTCCAATTCAGCCTTTTAATAAAATTGAACAGTAAGGCCATATGGTCAGTAGGGGGTGCTGCAATTTGTGCAGTTTCATTTCATCCACAAACGGGGGGTTGTTTACGGTAGAAGGGATTCAGCTATGGCCAAAAGTTACGCAAAAATCCTGCCAAATTTAGACTAATAAGATAACATATTTGTTATACTTTCACCCAGGAAAACACGTTTCGTTCCTCTAGAGTTTTAATTCAAATAACAATCTGTTTCCAATAAGATAAAATCCTTAATTAGTCCCACAGTGGGGACATTCTCAATGATACTGCACCAAAGGGAAAGTGCAATGATAAACATCAGTAAAAATGCAAGAATAAAGCAGTTAAATCAGTTAAGTATACAGACAGAAGGTTTAATAACACCGTATTCACAGTATTGCACAGAGGAGTTATTGATATTGCATAATAAGGTGTACATTGATGTTGCACATGAGTAAATTGTCACATAGGGAGCAGGAAAGAGGTGTGCTATCTCTCCTTCACTGCACATTTAGTACAACTTCCAAAGGATTAATATATTTACTGTTGATAGATGGATATGATTTAATAATAGTTTATTACCTACCCATTTCGAAGTCTGTGTAGGTCTTCTTCTTTGGCTTCCTCTTTTCTGGAATCATTAGTGCCTCTTCCTCTGAGCAGACCAATTCCACAGTGGTCTTCAAATCATAGTTTTCAAACTCCTTCCTGTTCTCTGAAAGAGATTAATATAGTTGTAATTAATAATTCAAGTAAAATGTAATAGATGGAGAAAGTCTAGGAACCCTTGAACACACAGGGGGTTAAAAAATAGACACAATACGTAAGAATTATGAGTGGCACTGTGCCTAGATAGATTACAGATACAGGTACAGGTGTTTAATTTGCATCGTACAAAAACCTAATATGACAATAACATACCTGACACCTTTCACTTGTTGATCAGGTTCATACACACAACTATTATTGTGGTATGATGTCCTTCATCTGTGCATTGCCTTCTCTCACAACTCCTGCCCATGTCTTCTGGTCTTCCACTATACACTATATCTGCATCAGACCAACATAAAGCAGACACACTATGTGAAAGCTATCAATAAATAATGCTCTTTTGTGAGGATGCAGTATTTTTAGTATTGAACACTTGTTTTGCAATGAAAACGGTGTATTCCTGACATTTTGTAGAAGATGGTGATATTCTTAGTAAGAACCACCTTTCTAATGAGGGATAACTAGTGAAACAAACAAGCAAACACGACAACCAACAGTTTACCAAAGTTACCCTAGCTTTAACCCTTGTATTGTCTTCACTTTTGCAGTTTTAAAAACAATTCTAAAATAAAATTTTACTTCATATTCTATTAAGAAATATTGTCTTTATCTCAGTTTCAAACAATTGAGATAACATCTATGTTTAGGGAATGCAATCAGTCTCTACTAGCACACAATTAAAGATGGAAGTGGGGTTCGTTTTTTGTCATAAGGTTATAATTCATGTTAAAAATCCACTTGGGAAAAGTGGTCATATCCAGAATAAATTTCTAAATTGAGTCAGGAATACATGTTTATTACAGAAAATAAGGTAAGGCTGTTGATTTTCAGGTAGAAAAAATGTAACTTGTACCATTTTGAAATGGGTCAATTTGACCCCAATACCATACAAATGGAAAATTGCCATTCAAATTAATTGTGATATTGATAATTGTATTGATCTCAAAGTCAAATGTGTTTTAATATGTATATTGAACGCGCTTAGTCCCTGTTAAAGCCGATTATAAACCGCTAATGTCAGTTTTATGTAGCTAGCGTTAGCTAGCTAGGTTTATGGTTAATTTAGCTTCAACAAAAAGTAAAACATAAAGTTATGTGACTGGTCAGTAACTACATTAAGCTAACGCTATCTTTTTTATTTAAGTAGGTAGCTAATCATTGTTAGTGATATATCAGTAAAAAAATGCTGTTAACAGGACTGGTGACAGTGCTCATCGGGGTGGTTTGAAGGCTAACGTTAGCCAACAAAAACGGGCAACATCTAATAACTGATGTTTTACGACCGTTGGTACGAACCCGTTGTTAAAATCCATTTCTAACCAGATTTAATGCAGAGTGTACATAAACAAACCACAGTCTTACTAAACTGATTTACATAGTGTTGTTTGGTGATAAGCAGGGTAAAAATAAAACATATAATGACAACGTAATAAGTACGAACGTTAGTCTGCAATTAGAAGCCCCCTGAACCTTGTTAGTTGACAGATTAGCTAATGTTATAGCTAGCTAGCTAAATGCCAAATTTACCTTACCATTTGATTCAATAAAAAGTCTTCAGCTTTATGTTCCCAGTTGAGGTTTCAGTTCCATTTAAACCAAAATATAAAACTCACCAATACAAGCAAAGTATGACTTGGTGTGGCACTCGGTTACTGTTAGCTACCTAGCATTAATGTTAATGGATATCGGGTAATGTTCAATTAAGCCTAATGTTAACGTTAGCTTAGGTGCGTCACTTTGTAACACGTTATAATGCTCGCCTAGCTGCTAGAGTGAGAAGCCCTCACACTCTAGTGTAGTAGTAGTCCTTACCTAGGCTAGTAGTCCTTACCTAGGTACTGTCAGGGCACGCTGTCATACTCTGCTTCTGACTGGCTAGTAGTCCTTACCAGGTACTGTCAGGGCACGCTGTCATACTCTGCTTCTGACTGGCTAGTAGTCCTTACCAGGTACTGTCAGGGCACGCTGTCATACTCTGCTTCTGACTGGCTAGTAGTCCTTACCTAGGTACTGTCAGGGCACGCTGTCATACTCTGCTTCTGACTGGCTAGTAGTCCTTACCTAGGTACTGTCAGGGCACGCTGTCATACTCTGCTTCTGACTGGCTAGTAGTCCTTACCAGGTACTGTCAGGGCACGCTGTCATACTCTGCTTCTGACTGGCTAGTAGTCCTTACCAGGTACTGTCAGGGCACGCTGTCATACTCTGCTTCTGACTGGCTAGTAGTCCTTACCTAGGTACTGTCAGGGCACGCTGTCATACTCTGCTTCTGACTGGCTAGTAGTCCTTACCTAGGTACTGTCAGGGCACGCTGTCATACTCTGCTTCTGACTGGCTAGTAGTCCTTACCTAGGTACTGTCAGGGCACGCTGTCATACTCTGCTTCTGACTGGCTAGTAGTCCTTACCTAGGTACTGTCAGGGCACGCTGTCATACTCTGCTTCTGACTGGCTAGTAGTCCTTACCTAGGTACTGTCAGGGCACGCTGTCATACTCTGCTTCTGACTGGCTAGTAGTCCTTACCTAGGTACTGTCAGGGCACGCTGTCATACTCTGCTTCTGACTGGCTAGTAGTCCTTACCTAGGTACTGTCAGGGCACGCTGTCATACTCTGCTTCTGACTGGCTAGTAGTCCTTACCTAGCTACTGTCAGGGCACGCTGTCATACTCTGCTTCTGACTGGTTAGTAGTCCTTACCTAGGTACTGTCAGGGCACGCTGTCATACTCTGCTTCTGACTGGCTAGTAGTCCTTACCTAGGTACTGTCAGGGCACGCTGTCATACTCTGCTTCTGACTGGCTAGTAGTCCTTACCTAGGTACTGTCAGGGCACGCCCTCATACTCTGCTTCTGACTGGCTAGTAGTCCTTACCTAGGTACTGTCAGGGCACGCTGTCATACTCTGCTTCTGACTGGCTAGTAGTCCTTACCTAGGTACTGTCAGGGCACGCTGTCATACTCTGCTTCTGACTGGTTAGTAGTCCTTACCTAGGTACTGTCAGGGCACGCCCTCACACTCTGCTTCTGACTGGCTAGTAGTCCTTACCTAGGTACTGTCAGGGCACGCTGTCATACTCTGCTTCTGACTGGCTAGTAGTCCTTACCTAGGTACTGTCAGGGCACGCCCTCATACTCTGCTTCTGACTGGCTAGTAGTCCTTACCTAGGTACTGTCAGGGCACGCTGTCATACTCTGCTTCTGACTGGCTAGTAGTCCTTACCTAGGTACTGTCAGGGCACGCCCTCATACGCTGCTTCTGACTGGCTAGTAGTCCTTACCTAGCTACTGCGCATGTGCGACTCCCAACAAAGATGGAACAGAAGTGAGATGTCTCACTCTGTAGCTAAAGCAGAGAGCTCAACACACAGGGTGAAAAGAGGATTTGATTTGATTTATTTAATTCTATCAAGAATGCCTTGCACATGAAAAGACATCAAATTCAATCAAGGATAAAAACACAATAAAGTCCAGGCCTTATTTCCATTGTGGTTCTGCAGCAGTGTGCAGTACAACAAATATATGGTGTTTTTTGAAAATTATAACCTGATACTGATCTGATACAACCTCTAAAAACTATTATGAACCTGAAATTGAGCATAATATGAGCACTTTAAACAAACATGGCAGCCTACACAGACCAAGTGTGAACTACGGTCTGTAGTAAGGTGCAACAAATGCGAAAATTGCTGATCTTCCTCCATTATAGGAATGACAACAGGACCGCCTAGTGGCCTACCTAGTAGTGTACTACCTTACACTTACATAGTGTTTTAGCATGTTAGCATATATCTTTTACCATTAAAAAGTGGATGAGAGGATCTCAGGTTGAAACAGAAGTTGTCAAAGTTCAAAGTCGTTCACAGTTCACACCTAATGTCACACCCGAGCCGGTAAGAGTTTTTAAGGTCACTCAGCAGCCGTGTGAGGGTTGTCTTGAAGTGAGGTGGGAATTGGTGAGTAGTCAGCTCTGAAGGGTGTCAGGACTAAAAGCAGGGTGCAAAGATATTTTAACCCAGTGAATTGTTTTGTATTGTTATTGAATTATTACAGGAGAATGTACAGGAGTAATGTGAATGTATCTATAGCTCGTCCTCTCTGCCGTCTGTAACACTGGCTACTAACCGGCCCTCACTGGCTTCACTTGATACAGGGGAGGGCTCTTCATAGCTGAGGTCTGTAACAAGGAAGAACAGTAGGCCGAAATAAACCTGAAATGATTCATGTTATCCGATTAAATTGGGCGATATGTTATGTGTATGTTTTTTTAAGTAATAAGTATTTTTGCAACACTAATTTGCAACTAGTCTGCCAGACCTTCCTCCACAAGGCTGCAGAGGAGGGTCTGGTGAGTCCACACAGCATCCTGGGATGGGAGAAAAACGTGCTCTGGTTTATTGTCATTTCTTTAAACCAATCACAATCGTCTTGGGCGGCGCTAAGCTCCGGACAGAGCCACGGTGCCTGTGTAAAACAGCCTCGGGAAGGAAGTTGTTTTGGTGGAACATGTGTACGTTCAAAAGTTGTTTTAGTTGTGCAGAAAACTGAAAACTCAGATTAAACAGATCAGGGGTCTTCAATGTTTTTTAAGCCAAGGACCTCTTAAGTGAGCTAGATGGAGCAGGAAACCCCGTACAATATTGTATCATATGAAATTTCTTATTAAACTGGGCCTACAATAACATGTAGGGTGGCCTAAAGCCTTTATACATACCTATTTAATGCCTAAAATACTAAGCTATTAAAATAATGTGTTTTAAAACTAAACATACATGTGGAACAACAAATGCTCAGGATACCTGTTTCCATAGAGACTACTTTACCTATATTCCAGTTAGCCCATGCTTTTTTACAAATAGGCTGATTTAAATGAGCTAATAATAGATAGAAAACATGTGAAGACACTGTAGTTTTTGAAAAAGAAATTATACATTTTCTTTTGCATACAAATTAAACAATGACACGCAAACCTGACAAGGTGAAAAGCTGTATGCTTTCCACTTATTCCACACACCTGTGTGCCTGTGGCTGATTACCTTTATGTTTTCCCAAAGGCAATGCTGCAGTGCTCAAACACAAAACTGTAGAGTAATTAGCACCACCAATGTGGTGGTATATAAACAAAACAAAACAAAGTTGTATAATGGCTGCAACACCAATATTACACTTATTACTCAGAACATGACAACATACTGAATTTGATACAGGTTATGCAACCAGCATATTCAAGTTGGATATTCAGAATTAGGCCTTTTCCGAAAATAGCATTTTCCGATTAAGGCATGTGGGATATTCTGGTATTAACCAGGTTTTAGAGGCCTTGTTTGGACATGTACAGTATACAGTACATTCAGAATATGCGTCCCAATCGGGGGTTTCACTGCAGGCTCTGTGCGTTGCTATGGTTGCTGTACACAAATCAACCAGCCAACAGTTTGCAAGGCTGCAGACCCAATAAGAAGGAGAAACACAGCAACTTTTAAACATTATCAAAGACTTGGATACCAACAGGTTTTTGGCTATGCGCAAACATCGCTACGCCGACCTTTTCAAGAAGCTGCTTATGAAAGCTTTGTTCACACAGTCCGACAAGTCCGACGCCGCTGGTAAACTTTGAGAAAATCCTGTTTTGCATTGCAACATTTAAAGGGGAATATTAGTTGAATATTTACTTTAATTAGCCTTGTAAACAGCTTAGTTGGAATATCGTCTTTTTCGGAATAAGGGCAAAAAATTAAATATTATGTGCACATAAACATAGTCAAGGACTTTAGTTTTGTCCTGATTTAGCTTGAGCACATTTTGGATCATTAGTCCATGAATAATGATACAGGTAACAAGTAAATAATGAAGTGTAGGAGACCCAGGACAGAGCCTTGTGGTACTCCATATGAAATGATTTGTAATGAGGCTTTAAACATACACAAAAACTTAAAATTAGTTAAAAATACAGTTTGAAGGACTTAATGTTAAAAAGTACTTATTAAATACTTACTTAAAATACTTATTTTTTTGTGTCTTCGCAGCTTCTCGTTGGCTCCTCCTCTTAACCTCCCGTGAACTGGACATATAAATACCTCTTCCATCCCGTCAGCCAGCATGCCCATCATCAGCAATGCCAACCACGACTTCAACACCTACTCCATCAGCAGCGACGACAGCAGCCTTGACCGCTTCTTCACAGAGATCCCGGAGACCGAGACCATCAAGGGTGTTTACTTCCAGCGCGCCCAGCTGCTTCGTGACCCCAAGGCCTCGTATGTGGTCGACCACACCCTGCAGGTTCTCATCAATGTCGGGGGCAACCGCTACACATTTCCCTGGAGCACCTTGGAGCAGTTCCCTCAGAGTCGTCTGGGACGTCTGCGCTTCTGCACCACCCCCGAGGAAATCGCACGACTCTGCGACTACGGCGAGAGGCGTGCCAGGAGTACTTCTTTGACCGAAACCCTACAGCCTTCAGGGTCATCCTCAACTTCCTGGCTGCGGGGAAACTGCGTCTGCTTCGGGAACTGTGCGCCGTGTCGCTGCATGATGAGCTTGACTACTGGGGTGTGGACCCGGGCCACATGGAGCGCTGTTGCCGTCGCCGCATGTCGACCCGCGTGGAGGAAGTGGCCGAGCGAGAGCGCAAAGAAGAGGAGTGGAGGCAGAAGAGGCTGATGCTGAAGAAAAGCAACATAGAGGCTGAAAAGGGCTATCACAAACTAATGTGGATACTGCGAGAAGTGGTGGAAAACCCTCAGTCGGGTTTGGCTGGGAAGATGTTCGCCTGCCTCTCGGTGGTCATGGTGCTGGTCACCGTCATCAGCCTGTGCATCAGCACCATGCCAGACCTCAGAGATGAAGAAACCAGGGTGCGTATAAAGCTTGATAAAAAACTGACTGCCACACAACATCCTGTTAAACCTGTTTTACACACATCAAGCATTTTGTCAATGTGTTAACAGGAAAAGTCATATCACAGAGGCATCTAGTGACAGTAAATTAACCAAAAGATGATGTGCCATGTGTTAAGATCAAATCTTTAAGCTGCATTAATCTAAATTAACAATGGATCAATGCATCACTGTGTGATGTTAAAGAGGAATTGGTAGTGAGGAACCCAGCACGGCCCCTCAGCTCTACAGAGTGTCTTTCAGCTCTTTTTTTCATTGTCCTGCCTGTAACTTTACTGTTTTTATTCACTCCAACTACTTTAATCAGCGTCATTTTGAGAAGCGACAGCTGCTATCTGCAAAGGAAAAGAGTCAAATATTTTTCTCAGAAGTTGGTGGAAACCTAAAGCTAAAAGGAGAGTAAATGGAAATAATGTAGCTGCTGATAATGTGTCGGCTAGATGTGCAACTGTTTGATAAAAATGTCCAACATATCGTCATTATAAGGCGGTAATGTCCTTTAAGTTGTATTTACAGGTTGTTGCATTGCCCCCAAGTGGCCAAAATGAATGTTTAACACATGTTGGTTGCATGTTTGAATAAGTCACAATGGCAACCTCATTATGTCGCTTCAAGTAACATTTCCATTGCAATGCACAAGCATAAATTGAAGTTCAGCGTTGCAGCAGACAGAAATACACAACAAAAACTACAGTCTGTTTGTGTGGAGTGAGGAGTTTTGCCAATGTGCCTGTTAAATATAGATTTCTCCTCCTTGTTTGAGTTAACAGAAGCCGACAGATTGGGAAATTGATTGTGTAACTAACTGTCAGTGTTAAGAGCCTTGTGATTATCTTCGGAGACGGTGGATGGATTTCTCCCAGATGTATGTGCAGCCAGTCGAACTAATCAAGACACGAGAAAATCAAAGTATTGACGTGTTCAGTTCGAAAACTGAGACCAATTAAATTATTTTTCTCGTTTTGTGATTGATGTGACCTGGAATGCACGAACATCTGGAGATGTGTTTCTAAAGCAATGCCAAGATGCCGTTTAATTTCTGGAAACCAGTTCTGTTTTTAGTTTGGAGGTGCTAAAAAGACTTAAAGTCTGTTGTATTTATTTTATTTTATTTATTTAATCTTTATTTAACCAGGAAGTCCCTTGAGATTGAAATCTCTTTTCCGAGCGAGACCTGGCCAAGACGGCACACCAGTTACAATTTAAACAGAAATACAACGTAGACAAGAATCACACGTCACAAGTGGCAGTTACATTTTTGAATTACATGGCATTTTAACATGGCCTTAAATTCATTTAGTGGGACTAGATCATTAAGATGGAGCAAGTTTTGCAAGTTATTCCAAGACCAAGGACCGAAGTAAGAAAAGGCTTTTTTCCCCAGCTCAGTAAAAACCCTTGGAACCTGGTAAGATCTCCACCTGGTGGAACGGAGATGAAAACAGCTGGAATTCTGCTTAAGGAGATTACATAAATATGCCGGCAGTTTACCCAACATGGCCTTATATAGAAAAGTATACAAATGAAGTTGTCTACGTAGACTTAGAGACGGCCAGCCAACCAGATCATACAGCGTACAATGATGAGTACAGGAATAAGAGGTTAGGTAATTTAGGTATGGTTACTAACACTAGGCTGTGATTAAAAGGTTAGCAAACGTCCTTCAAAATGGAAATACCCAAGTAAAGTATCCACAAGCCAATTACAATACTACAATATTGCATTGTACGGTTGATATTCCACCTTTAGCTCTGCATGTTGACACAGACATTAACTTTATAAGGTAATGTAGTAAGCTATCACGTTGGAAGGCAGAAAGTTCAGATCAAGTTCACCCTCATTTCCTGAATATTACTTCTTCAAAAACTAATTCACTTATTTCTTGGAGTTGTATTTCCTTTGTTAGGAGAACTCTAGATTAAAAGCATTGATTCAAGCACTAAATGAAAACTTCAGTTTTTTCTTGTCTGTAAACATAAAGAAGCTCATTACATGCAGTCAGAAAAGCATTTTTCAAGGATACAATTTTGACTTTGTCACTACAGTATTTGTGATGATTGTTCCTCATTAGAAGGTCTTGTTTTCTTCTTCGCTGTCACCATTCAGTCGGCTTTCAAAGCCACGCTGAAAATTGATTGCTCCCCCCCCCCCCACGCACACACACACTTTAATGAATGATCATACTTACTGCAACTACATTTCTAACATTCAGTGCCACAGAAATGTTGCATTAGCTCGTATATCTCAAATTAATTTAAGTGCTGTGCAGTTGTTTCTAAAAGTTTTTTTTACTTTGTGCTTCAACCAAAATATGTTTTTCTCAGATACACACCAGCTATACAGCCTAATACATTTATATAAGCAAGCATTAAAAAAAGAATAGTGATATTTTTATTTAAAGGGTAATCCAGTGTAGGGCTAGGCAATATATTGATATTATATTGAAATTGGTATGAGACTAGATATCGGCTTAGATTTTGGATATTGTAACATCGTAATATGGCATAAGTGTCTTTTCCTGGTTTTAAAGGCTGCATTACAGTAAAGTCATTTACTTTTCTGAACTTACCAGACTGTTCAAGCTATTATATTATCTGACTTTTCCCCACTTAGACATTATGTCGACATTACTGATGATTATTAATCTAAAATCTTAAGTGTGGAGATATTTTGTTAAAGCACCAATTGTCAACCCTAGAATATCGGCGCAATATTGATTTTAAGGTTTTTGATCAAAAATATCAGATTTTTTACCTATCGCCCAGCCCTACTCCACTGAAATATTACAAGAAACAGATTTAAGAAGAATGGTTAAAATCAGTGCAGAAATGTAGTTTTTTTTTAAGTAATAAGTATTTTTGCAACACTAATTTGCAACTAGTCTGCCAGACCTTCCTCCACAGCGCTGCAAATGAAGGTCTGCCGAGTCCAAACAGCATTCTGGGATGGGAAACAAAACGTTCTCTGGTTTATTGGCATTTCTTTGAACCAATCACAATCATCTTGGGCGGGGCTGAGCTCCGGACAGAGCCATGGTGCCTCTGCAAAACAGTCTCTGGAAGGAACTTGATTTGATGGAACATGTGTACGTTCAAAAGTTGTTTTAGTCGTGCAACAGAAAACTCTGATTGGACAGATAGTCTAGCTAGCGGTCTGGATTTACCCTGCAGAGACCTGAGGACCAGGTAACCATAGTCCTCAGATTGGACAGATAGTCTAGCTAGCTGTCTGGATTCACCCTGCAGAGATCTGAGGACCAGGTAACCATAGTCCTCAGATTGGACAGATAGTCTAGCTAGCTGTCTGGATTTACCCTGCAGAGATGTGAGGACCAGGTAACCATAGTCCTCAGATTGGACAGATAGTCTAGCTAGCTGTCTGGATTTACCCTGCAGAGATCTGAGGACCAGGTAACCATAGTCCTCAGATTGGACAGATAGTCTAGCTAACTGTCTGGATTTACCCTGCAGAGATCTGAGGAGCAGGTAACCATAGAAATCCACCATCCATCAGTTTAGAACAACACAAAGAAAGAGGAAGGTAACGGACATCCAGCAGATCTTCACTGGAGCAATCCCCCCAAATTGTTGTAGATACAGACTCATTTGAAAGTAACATATTTGCAAAAAATGTGCCATGCCTACAGATGTAATGCTTTAAAAAAATCTGAGGCCTCAAGTCCATGCTGATTAATGCTAACCATGACAACTCACCTGATCTGTATTTGTGAAATTGGTTTTAAAGTTGCCCAGTGTCTTCTTGTCACAGTCCGTCTCTATGTCTGCAGGGCGAGTGCTCCCAGAAGTGTCAGAGCATGTTCGTGGTGGAGTCCATCTGTGTGGCGTGGTTCACTTTGGAGTTCATGTTGCGATTCGTCAACGCTCAAAGCAAGATGGCCTTCGCCCGCGGCCCCCTCAACATCATCGACGCCATCGCCATCCTGCCGTTTTACGTGTCTCTGGTCTTCGACATCAGGGAGGAGTCGCAAGAGGACGTCGTCATGGGTGCTGGCAGAGGCTATCTGGACAAACTCAGTCTGATCCTGCGCCTGCTGCGGGCGTTGCGGATCCTGTACGTGATGCGCCTGGCTCGCCACTCTCTGGGCCTGCAGACGTTGGGACTGACCATGCAGCGCAGCATAAGGGAGTTCGGCCTGCTGCTGCTGTTCGTCTGCGTTGCCGTGACCCTTTTCTCACCTCTGGTCCATCTAGCAGAGAGCGAGCTGGCGCCGTTTGCCGCCACGCACCCGCAGCAGAGCTTCAGCAGCATCCCGGCCTCCTACTGGTGGGCCATCATCTCTATGACAACGGTGGGATACGGCGACATGGTGCCTCGCAGCATCCCCGGACAGATAGTCGCGCTCACCAGCATCCTGAGTGGCATCCTCATCATGGCGTTCCCCGCCACGTCCATCTTCCACACCTTCTCCCGGTCGTATCAGGAGCTGAAGCAGGAGTACGAGCGGCTGTGGAAGGAGGAGAGAGGCGAGGAAATAGCCGCTGAGTCAGAGGAGAGTTGGGCCAAAGCCGATTTGGCACCAGATGAGTTCACGTCTGTGTGCAAGGAAGATAACGACGGGATGATGTTAGCCATGAGTCATAAATCCACACTTCCATCGACAGCTTTCTAATGGACCAGGAAGAGAGCAGTCAGACCCTTTCTTTCAGTAATGTGTTTAAAATGGTGACACTTGACATTGGCTCAACACACTATCCCTTTAAGCACATTTAGACTCTAAAGGACTGTTATTTTGAGAGTATATTTCACTTCAAGTTCTTGTCTGTTCATGTTCTGTGGTCATGCTTTAATACATTATGCTTCCAACAAACTATCTAGTACTGATCAGGTTATATAAAGCTTGCTTTTACATCAGCAAATACATTGCAGCACTTAAAGGGTACCTATTAATGCCCATTATTTTCTGTCATATCATATTTTACACTGTTGGATGTTCATATTAAAGTTAAGTAGGGATGTTAGCAATTAACCATTTCAACATTAACCGGCAATAACATTTTTGACAATCAGTTAAACAGTTAAAACAATATCTATCTTTAAATGTAGGACCCTCTGTATGTATGTGTGTGTGTTTCTGTTGTCTTTCAAATATCTCGAGAACAGTTCATCCGATCTACTTTACACTTGGCGGGAGTATTGCTGCGTATCCAATGAACTCGCCGTTTCTTTTGTATCCAAGCTAAATTGGTATTGTAACTAAAATGTTCCTAATTATTTTATTATGTAAAAATGTAATTGGGACCTTTGGAATCGAATCGATTCGGGAAATCATTCGCAGTGCTGCGTTTCAGACAGAGGTCTATACAGGTCTAATACAGGTATATTCAGACAATATGATGTGTTTTTTTGTTTAACGTAAAGCACGTAAACATGTTCCAATAAAGGCACAAAATACAACCCTGAAAATTAGCATGATAGGTCACTTTTAAACCAAGGAGACATCTAAATATATATATATATATATATATATATATATATATATATATATATATATATATATATATATATATTACATTTTATATCAAGCTAATGTAACATATGGTCGATTCCCTGTCAGTTGTTAGCAATTTGAGATTTCTTTTCCTTTACAACATTCGGCATTTGGAGTTTCCTACTCTTGTGTCCAGCTGGGAGGAGGCCTCTGGGAAGGCCCAGGACTAGGTGGAGGGACGTCCAGCTGGGAGGAGGCCTCTGGGAAGGCCCAGGACTAGGTGGAGGGATGTCCAGCTGGGAGGAGGCCTCTGGGAAGGCCCAGGACTAGGTGGAGGGACGTCCAGCTTGGAGGAGGCCTCTGGGAAGGCCCAGGACTAGGTGGAGGGACGTCCAGCTGGGAGGAGGCCTCTGGGAAGGCCCAGGACTAGGTGGAGGGACGTCCAGCTGGGAGGAGGCCTCTGGGAAGGCCCAGGACTAGGTGGAGGGACGTCCAGCTGGGAGGAGGCCTCTGGGAAGGCCCAGGACTAGGTGGAGGGACGTCCAGCTGGGAGGAGGCCTCTGGGAAGGCCCAGGACTAGGTGGAGGGACGTCCAGCTGGGAGGAGGCCTCTGGGAAGGCCCAGGACTAGGTGGAGGGACGTCCAGCTGGGAGGAGGCCTCTGGGAAGGCACAGGACTAGGTGGAGGGACGTCCAGCTGGGAGGAGGCCTCTGGGAAGGCCCAGGACTAGGTGGAGGGACGTCCAGCTGGGAGGAGGCCTCTGGGAAGGCCCTGGACTAGGTGGAGGGACGTCCAGCTGGGAGGAGGTCTCGGGGAAGACCCAGGACTAGGTGGAGAGATTATATCTCCAACCTGGCCTGGGAACGCCTCGGGATCCCCCAGTTGGAGCTGGTTGATGTGGCTCGGGAAAGGGAAGTTTGGGGTCCCCTGTTGGAGCTGCTGCCCCCGCGGACGAAGATGGATGGATGCTCTTGTGTTCGTGTTTCATTCCGACAAAGCAAGATTGTTAGCCGAGCTTGCTAACATTAGCACTGATTCCCACTAGACGTTAGTTTTTGTTCATGTTTTTGTAAATGGAAAACGAGGGAGAGGTCCTATAGTGTTAGCCGTTTCTCTTTCATGGGTCCAGCTGTGGAGACGGCGAATAACCGTCTGCTAGACTGTTAAAACCCAGAGCACAAGAACAAGAACTCCTGTAACCTCGGCAGGTCATTTACTCCACGGTTAGGCAACGAGTGCTTAAATCACAGATGGGGCTAAGTAACAGGTAACAACTTTGGACCGAACATTTAGGCTGTTGTAAGTAAAGTTATAAACAATTTTACTAAAAAGTAGGGATCGTCAAAATTCCATTAATTGCATTAATTGTCTTTCTGATAAAACTGAAACTAAAACTAGCAAACAGACTTTGTGAACAAACTAAAACTAAAATGGCAAAAAGCATTTGTGAGCGTGGCGTTTGTGTTGCGTGTCATGGCGGCTGCGTGGCGTTTCTGTTGCGTGTCATGGCGGCTGCGTGGCGTTTTCTACGTCTTTGCACACCAGAAACGTGTCTGACGCGGCGCTGCTGCTGCGAGTCTTGTCTGTACACATACGTACGTTTCCCATTGATAAAATGACATATGTGAAGAGGGTTGTGGAAATGCACTTAAGCAGTAATATACTTCACGTTAAACATAAATATATACTTTAATTATTTTGATAACAGCAAATACAACGTCTGCAGTATTGACAACAAAATACGCTACAGAACATTTTGTTCTGTATTGACAGGAGCAATGTCTGAAAATCGATATTTATTCATTAATATTTTTTAAAATTACATTTATATTTGCATTTACGTCAAAACCTAGAGACTTTCAAATATCAAAATGTCATTTATGAAATGTATTTGTGTCAATATGACATATAAACATCTTTTCGTAGTCTCTTTTCGCCTGGAAACGCTTCCAAAAATGGTGAAAAACGGCCGTCGGTCCGATTTCTAGCATGCACGCGTTTTCTGAGCCTTGCGTGTCACGCAGGCGGCGTGCAAACTCTAACTTGTTACCATGGGAGCCGAAATAAAAACGGACACGCCATGCAGGCCGTTATAGGAGTTATATACGTGAGAAAAATCTAACTAAAATTAAATAAAACAATATTGAAAATTCAACAAAAACTTATGAGCAAGACTTCATCATCGCGGTGAGCTTTAACTCACAGCTGTGTTATCATTGGACAATGATTTCAGCACAATAGTCGGTGATAACATCTTCACTGTGAAGTGTCATTTCTCTGTGAGTTGATTTTTTTAGTGGAAATCAACTACTGCCTGGAAGAAAAGTACCTTAAAAACGTACAGTATGCTGTGGATAATGTTGGGCAGCAGTGTATAAGATGTGTATTTAACGGTCCTTTAATGTAAAACATCTTCTTCTTGCCTCGCTGTTTGTCGAACTTCCATACACTTCTAAAATGACAATAAACTCCCTTTGCTTTGGTTTTTACCTGCCTTAGAGGATGAATGGTTTGTTCCCTCTGCATGGAGGTTATAAAAGAGTTGTCCTCTTCTGCAGCTCCTGACCATATAGCATCAGTTTAACTAGTTAAAGGGATATTTCAGATGTTTGTTGAGTGTGGTTTTATGAGCTCCTACTCCACCGTCAGTGTACAGGAGATGGCGGTCGGCCCGCCCCCAGTTTGGAGAAGCAGGCAGGAGACAAGGAAGCTAAAGCTTGAGTTATGCTTCCATGTAAAATCTACTCCATGGCTACGTAGGTACGTGGAGACACTGACTTACGCCGGACCCTGAACCATAGCCTGACGTGAACCTCTTGGAAAAATGTAACTACACGTCTCTGCTACGCACGTCGCTCGCATAGACAGTTGTAGAAATGGACCAACAGATCCCGTTGTCCTGGACGGAGACCAGTGAAGGATAGTAGAAGCTCTTTTCCGGTGATGGCTGAGCTAAAATATGTAGGCTATCAACTTAATGATTAATTAAGGTAGTGTCTCCAAACTTACCTCAATTGTAACTTGTCTCCTGCTAGTTATACTACAGCACTTTCTTTTCAAAAATAAGCAAATATGTTTGTATCTCCTTTCTGAGTTGTAGTTTGTAGACGGTCCCAAAGCTCTCCTTGCAGTATCAACACAGAAACTAAACCCAGCTGAATTAGCACAACTTTCATGCATTTCTTTCACTTCCACAGCAGTCAGATTCACTCAGAAGGAATCACTACACATGGCTAGGCACTTTTAATGACATTTTGAACATGTTTAGAGGCTAAAAACACGTTTATAACTTGCCCTGTTGAATCCTGTTGGGTGCTAACTCTAGCAGGAGGATAACACGATGTAGACAGCACCGATTGTTTTCATTTTTCTCTCTACTGACAGACCTCCACATTTACAAACAACAGACCTACGTGTTGGAATCGATCAGACTTCTCCTTTAACGAGCAGACATCGGAGAAGTTTGACTTTTTATTGCAGAAAAACTGACTCAAAACGATGAGTCAATGATCAGATTCATTTGGGATTAATTTAAACAGTTAACAACTTATTGATTAATCTTTGCAGCTCAAAATAAACTGAATATTTATCAGGTTGTGTGCACAGTTTGTCCACCGATGCATTTGAAACTCTGCTCACGCTGACATCTGCTGTCGGTGTTTGGAGAGGCAGATGGAGTGTTTTTGAAGCGCCTCTTTCTGTCTCTGCACAACTTCTTTAAAAAAAAACACTGTTGCTGGCACGATTGCTTTCTCTCAAACCACAAACAATGGAGACATTGAGAAGTCACCAACAGGCGTTTGTTCTTGTGCCTCCACCACCTCTTCTTTTTCCTCCAACCTGCACCGCCTGCTGTCTTTCAGACTGGAACACAAACGTAGGAAGGAGATTACAGGACTGATTTGCATGTGTCTTTCATGACTTTAACACAAAAATACAACCAGTTAATAGTAGACACTACAGTCAAAAACATTGTTTTCAATTTGGAGTTTTTTGGGCCATTTTGCTTCTATAACATGTCTTCCATCAGTCTTCTTTCAGACTATTGGGAAAAAAACAATAATACACATTTAGATGTTTATTTTACTACACTTTGTCTATTTGCGTCTGTAGATTTCACCTAAATTCAGCAAAAGTGAGTGTTATAATGTCTAATTTTCATATTTTAAAAAACATTTCAGGAAACTTAATACAAATACAAGGAATAATTGTCTTAATCTAAGCAATCAACTGGTGATTTTTGTTAGACATGTTTTTTTTTAATCATTTTCACCTGTAGTTTCTGCAAAATTTTGCAATTCTCATAGGTTTTGTTCTCAGACTCAGAGCCAGAAATCTCCACTTCAGCTGCACTTACAAACACCATCCTTTCCACTCTCATTCCTATCTATATTCTGAAGCTTTTCACACAGGGCTTTGTTCAGATCTCATTCATTTTTTGATTTATGTAACAATATATACCTAAAACGTGCAGAAAAGGAAAGTATTTCCTGATTTATGGAGTGATAAAAATAGATATCCGAAATCCCCTCTCAGGTTTTAACCTTGGAGCTCAACACAGAAGTTCACCTGCATTAAACATTTACATAATTATGGAAATTTAAAACATTTGCATGAATATTTGCATGGCAACCAAAACACAGCTCTGTACTCCAGAGGCGGAGGAAGCAATTACTTAGTAAAAATTGCAATACCACAAGGTAGAAATACCCTGTTAAAGCTACAGTGCGTAGTTTCTGTCTCCTCCATGAGGAATTCTAATTAAGGACAACAAAACTGACGGCGCCACCTCATGATACAAGCCTTCTGTGACCCCCTCCCCCCCCTCTTCTCCACGGAGGACACCAGAGGTGTACAAGAGTACAAATACTTTGTTACCTTACTTAAGTAGAAAGTTTGTGTATCTATACTTTACTGAAGTAGTTATTTTACAGCAGACTATTTACTTCTATTCTTTACATTGCACAATTACCTGTACTTTCTACTCCTTACATTTTAAAAATAGCCTCGTTACTCCTATTTCAGTTTGACTTGTTCATATTCCGGCTTGTCCTCGTTAAAAAAAACACAAAAACCCCCAAAAACCTATCTGGATAAACCGTGCCATCCAGATAGGATCAGAATTACAGATTCCTGCAGCTAAGCTTGGATGTACAGTACATTTACGTTCCAATAAAGGCTATGGCTAACATCTGAAGTTTGACTTTTTGCACCATTACAACACTTCTAGTCCTCATTTCTTCCGCTCCATGAAAACACATGTCAATGCTCAGTAGTACACACATATGGTTGTTTTATGTATTTGCATTGTACAAAAATGCATTCATTTTCAATGGGCATCAATGCAGCTGAAACAGGTGCATCCCACATTTTCAACATTAACATTTTAATATAACATTATAGTCATTATGGCTTTTAGAAACATTTTTTTTTGGGCTTCTGTCCTTAATGGCAATTTTCCCCTTTTATACAGTACTTTAAGTAGTTTTGAAACCAGTACTTTTATACTTTTTTCTGAGTAGTGAATGTGAATACTTTTGACACCTCTGGAGGAACATAATGGACTCTTCAGTCATAATCTTTGCTCGATTTTCTGTGTGGAGCTGAGCGTCTTCATTAGCTTTGTAGCAACTCACTTGGCAACGGCTTGAATGTAACGGACCTTCATTAATATCAAAAAGTTACACACTCAAGCTTTAAAGTATCAAAAGTAAAAGTACCCATTGTACTAATTTCAGAATATGTATTATTGATAATAATTATTGATGCATTCATGTGTCTATCCCTTTAATGTTAAAGTAGCATGTGGAGCTTATGCATCGTAATTCATTCTTTATATTTTGTTTTGCAAAATATCTAAAGCTTTTGAATTAGGTGTACAAAACATATTTGAATTTGAATTGTAGTGGAGTACAAGTATAAAGAAGCAGAAAATGGAAATACTCAAGTAGCGTATAAGTATATAAGGACACTCGGTGTCTCGCTCAGTTTGGCTTTTGACTCGTGGACTTCGAATGAATAAAGACAGCAGAACATTACATAGAAAAATAAAGCTTTTATTCTGAAGTTAATGATGTAGATAAAGAACATGATCTACATGTGATTATAATACACAAAGGTACAGCATTCTCACACTTTTTTCTGCTTATTTTCCAACTTCTGGGGCTCAATTGCGGCAGATGATGAATTCTGAAACTTAGCCAACCAGTCTTGCGCCTTATTCCATTCAGGATCAATACAAAACTTCCGCTGCTCAGTCGTGACGCTGTAGGAAACACAGATATTGTTTATCAGAAAGAGAAGGAAACACAATATGCACAGCAGAAAACCTGCAGCGGTATAACAAGTTTTCAGGTGTATTGAAAGCATAAATGTGGCCATTAATATTACAGTAAAAAGCTAGCAAATGCAAAGATAAATTGATTATTTGTCAATAAAATTTGTATTACTGTAAGTAAAAAAGTTCTAAATTCTCTGATATCAGTTTGTTAAATGTGAATATTTTCTAGTTTCTTCTCTCCTCTGTGACAGTAGACTGAATATCTTTAAGTTGTGGACATAATAAGACATTTGAGGACATCATCTTGGGCTTTTTGGGAAACACTGATCCACATTTTTCACCATTTTCTGACATTGTAGAGACCCAACAACTAATCCATTAATTGAGAAAACAATCAACAGATTAATCAAATATGAAAATAAATGCTAGTTGCAGCCTTACGACGCCATATGCAGACAACATGATGTGATTTAAATGAACACATACTGTATGTATACTTACACAATTGCTGTGCCTTTGGGTCCGCAGTCCCCCGGGGTCATCGCCGCGTGTCTGATCTTTGTTCTAGGAATCGGGGTTTTATTGTAACGTGGACAGCATCCATCCTTTGGCGTTGACGGTGCGACCGGAGCTGTGGACACAGACACACATTTAATACTAATATACTAATAGTACAGTTAAAGCTCACCTTACAACAAAGGCTGTTGGTGTAAGTTGGTCATAACGTACTATGGTACCATCGGCATCAAACTGACGGCTCAGAGAGAAATCAAGTATTTAGTTACTGACCGGCAGAGATTTGAAGCAGGAAGTGGATGAGGAGTACGAGCGCCACCAGAGACTTCATGGTGAAAGACAGGAGAGCTTCTGGTTGGTTGGAAGTCTTCAATCTTGAAGGTTTGATCTGTGTTAGAAACCTGCTCTGGGCTTCCTTTATATATACATGCCATGGCTCAAGATTTTCATTCATACTCTTCTCAGAAAGCAGATGGTTCCTCTTTTCTTCTGCACTACAGAGAAAACGTCTGGGGAAGATCATCATGTAAAACAATTCTGCAAATAGCTCTACACAGAAGATAATGTGGGGTTTTCACTGGTGCTTTCTCTTTCAGATGTTTCCGGATGGACTGTACTTGCAGACATGCAGAAAGCACTTTCAGCTGTAACTTTAATATGAGGCACACCGTCTGTTAAATGGTGCTAGAGCTGCAAAGATGAATCAATTAGTTGTCAAATATTAAATTAAAGGTGCTCTAAGCGATGTTGCGTGATGTCACTTCCTGTTGACGTTCGAAGTATTGTCAAACGAAACGGAGGCTAGCTCGCCACTCCCTCCTCCTGCTAGCGCTAGCTGCTAGAAACCTATATGTTGTATTCCCCAAGTTTAGGGCTGACACTAGCTAATTATATCCTTGTGTTGGTAGTGAGGCGAACATGAATGTCCGTTTAGAAAAAAACAAACTTCCCGCTATTCTCTCCTCCACTCCCCACACCCCCTTCATGTGCACGGCGTACTAACCCCGTACCCTGAAAATCCAGAGTTCTTGCCAGAGCACATTTTGAATTTGCTCAGCGAGTTACTCTGGCATCGAATAATGTTGCTCATTATCTATGCCCTTGTAGCTGAGCTGCACCAATCACATCGGTGTATCTGATATAGGCGGGCCAGATGCGAGCTGCCCCAATCACATCGGTGTATCTGATATTGGCGGACCAGATGCGAGCTGCACCAATCACATTGGTGTATCTGATATTGGCGGACCAGATGCGAGCTGCCCCAATCACATCGGTGTATCTGATATTGGCGGACCAGATGCGAGCTGCACCAATCACATCGGTGTATCTGATATTGGCGGACCAGATGCGAGCTGCCCCAATCACATTGGTGTATCTGATATCAGATGCGAGCTGCACCAATCACATCGGTGTATCTGATATAGGCGGGCCAGATGCGAGCTGCACCAATCACATCGGTGTATCTGATATAGGCGGGCCAGATGCGAGCTGCACCAATCACATCGGTGTATCTGATAAAGGCGGGGACAGAGGCGAGCTAAACAGTTAGTGCCGCTGGTAGCTAAGCATATGGAGCTCTGGATACGTCACCCCGTGTGTTGTTGTGATTGGTCGTAGCATTAGGTTATATATATATATATATATATATATATAGATAGATAGATAGATAGATAGATAGATAGATAGATAGATAGATAGATAGATAGATAGATAGATAGGTTTTAGCATCTATATAAATGACCTGCGCACCCTGTGTGATGGTGTCAGCATAATAATGTATGCAGATGACACTGTCATATACACTTATGGAAAGACTGCTACAGAGGTTGCCAAGACATTAACAAAGGCAATGCAAAAGGTTGCTCTATGGTTACACAACTCTTGCATTACCTTAAACTTGGGAAAAACTGTAACCATTTTTTTCACCAACAGGCTCCCACTGAAGGAATGCCCAGACTTCAAGTACGGGGGTGTTACCCTTGACCAAACTCTTGTGAAAAAAACATGTACAATTTAATAATTTTCTTTCTCTATACTAATTTCCTATGTATTTGTCCACCAACCTGCCCAGGGACTACAAGTGCAAAATCGCAATCTGCTAGTATCATATTCTCTTGTACAAGATTAATGTTTTATTGTGCGCTATCCCTGTCTTGAAATAAATGAATTACATTACTAGTATTTATATTAGCAGTTTAAGCATTAGTAGTAGTGGTTACATTAGAATTTCATCAAACGTTTCCACCAGAAAGCATTTCTTAGAACAAACAAATTTGTCATTCACAATAAATGTGCTTGTACTTCGTTATTCTGGTTATACAATAAAAATAAGTGAATGAGGTTACAAAGAGAATTGAAACTGCATCAGCATCTCATATGAAGAAGCAGAAGTGTTCCAGTTCACAGTTAGTTTTGACCCCAATGGCAGACTCAAGCACCGTGGATCGGAGGATACAGTTGTATTTTGCAAGTGAAGTAGGGTTGCAAGGGTTAGGGTAGTACTTCTACTAAAGTACTTCTACTTTTACCAGAGAATTTTATAACACAAGTATCTGTACTTTTACTTGAGTACAAGAAGTGAGTACTTTTGCCATCTCTGGCTCCATCTCTATGGACCATCTTTTAGGCCGAACACCTACTCGATTAATCGACTATAATAATAATTGCTGGTCGCAGCCCCTAATTGGTTCTTTTTGTCTGTCTTTGTACCCCAGGTGAGCAATTGGCACACACACACACACACACACACACACACACACACACACACACACACACACACACACACACACACACACACACACACACAGTGACTTCAGCCTCTACTCAGGACACATTACTACATTACTCCACTATATCTTTACATTCTACTGTAATATTAGTTTGCTGCAATATTAAAGGAAACCTATTAGGCTTTTTCAGTAGTTTCTTTCATATCTATAATGTTACAATATCAGATGTTCATGTCAAATGTAGCCGAAACTAAAATTAATGAGGTAAACATAGCTCACCTGGTAGAGCGGGCGCCCATACAGTATATAGAGGTTTATTCCTCGACGCTGTTTTTCTATATACGGCCATCTTTTTCAGCCAAGCATGCATTGGCAGTATTTAGGTTACATACCCTGCTACATGTAGCAACATGCTAATGCCAGGGAAAGCTGTGATCTTGGCTGCCAATGTTGTTAATTTCTCCCAAACTGCAGGTCAGATTCCTGCTTGAACATGTCCGGTTGTGTAGTTTTTGCAATGTGACTGTACACTGTACGGAGGGAGAACACAGATGCGAAGATCCGGAAACGCTGACCAATGACCGCAACAACGGAGCGTCTCAGACAGAGGGTTGATACAGGAGCAGCAGCGTTGGGCAGTATGAGACAAATAAAGTGTTTTTTAAACATTAAAGCAGGTAAACATGTCTTTGCAGAAACACAAAATACAAGAAGGAACCTGGCAACGGTTGTTGTCTTCTTTAATGTGCTGAATGTCGTGTACAGAACCTTTAATGAAGGCTCTGAATACTTTTTCCAAAATTGCCCCAAAGTCACAGAAAGTGTCCATCCATCCAACCATTCATCCATCCATCCATCCAACCATCCATCTTCATCCACTTATTCGGTATCGGGTCTCGGGGGAGCAGCTCCAGTAGGGGACCCCAAACTTCCCTTTCCCGAGCCACATCAACCAGCTCCGATTGGGGGATCCCGAGGCGTTCCCAGGCCAGGTTGGAGATATAATCTCTCCACCTAGTCCTGGGTCTTCCCCGAGGCCTCCTCCCAGCTGGATGTGCCTGGACCACCTCCCTAGGGAGGCGCCCAGGAGACATCCTCACCAGATGCCCGAACCACCTCAACTGGCTCCTTTCAACGCGAAGGAGCAGCGGCTCTACTCCGAGCTCCTCTCGGATGACTGAGCTTCTCACCCTATCTCTAAGGGAGACGCCAGCCCCCCTCCTGAGGAAACCCATTTCGGCCGCTTGTACCCTGTACAGAAAGAGTGGGGGGGCCTAAATGGAGAACTTTGTATCAACAAATATCTGTTCTGCTGTGTAGGACTAGATGTTGATATCCCTCAGTGAATGGGTAGTTGAGGCACCGATGAGACTCGGTGGGATGGTCAATTAGTGCACCACTCAAGTGGGCGCCTTCCTTCTAACGAGTTTGGCTGATAGGCCCACGACACCTACAGAGGGTTCAGCTGTGAATCCCAGCATCCCAGGTTCACTACCTAGATGCCATCAACTTACATGAAGGCCCCGGCAGAGTCCTTTCTTTTCACCCACAGCCACTGGCTCCCCTTTTCAGCAGCCCTGGAAAGGTCTTTGACTGCAGGGCTCCAGACTACAACCAAAATTTGAGAGCGTGCGACTAAATTTTACATCCAGTCGCACAAGTGTGACCAGCAAACTTGTTTTTGTGTTTTGTTTTTTACACGTTAAAGGAGAATATTGGTCGATTTCAACACGTAGGTCTGTTGTTTGTAAATGTGGAGGTCTGTCAGTAGAGAGAAAAATGAAACCAATCAGTGCTGTCTACATCGTGTTATCCTCCTGCTAGAGTTAGCATCAACAGGCTTAAACAGGGCAAGTTTTAAATGTGTTTTTAGCCTTTAAACATTTTCAAAACGTCATTAAAATGCTTAAACATGTGCAGTGATTCCTTCTGAGTGAACACAGTGAATCTGACTGCTGTAGATGCTGTTGTTTCTGTGTTGAGACAGCAGTTAGAGAGCTTAGGGACCGTCTACAAACTCCAACACAGAAAAGAGATAAACATATTTTAAAAAATAAGCATATGCTTATTTTTTAAAAGTAAGTGCTGTAGTACAACTAGCAGGAGACAAGTTATAATTGAGTTTGGAGACACTACCTTATTTAATCATTAAATTGATAGCCTACATATTTTTGTTTTATCTCTTTTCTGTGTTGTAGTTTGTAAACGGTCCCTAAGCTCTCTAACTGCCTCTCAACACTGGAACTACACACAGCTGAATTAGCACAACTTTCATGCATTTCTTTCACACCTCCAGCAGTTAGATTCACTGTGTTCACTCAGAAGGAATCACTACACATGTTTAGGCACTTTTAATGACATTTTGAACATGTTTAGAGGCTTAACACATGTTTAAAACTTGCCCTGTTTAAGCCTGTTTGGTGCTAACTCTAGCAGGAGGATAACACGGTGTAGACAGCACCGATTGGTTTCGTTTTTCTCTTTACTGACAGACCTCCACCTTTACAAACAACAGACCTACGTGTTAAAATCGACCAGACTTCTCCTTTAAACGTGGAAGGGGCGCATGAATGAATCCGGACTCTGTGGAAAGCCAATGAGTGTGAGAAGGATAGGGAATGGCCAATGTAAGTGGTTAATGTGTGGTGGGAGAGGGTCCTAGAGATAACTGAGGAGACAGGTATCAAAACAAGCAGCAAGCGAACTATTGACTCGTTCCTCAGACGTGCAGCTAGTGGGTTAGTGTCAGAGTCTACAGCCTCACAGTCGGATGATGATTCAGAGTCAGAGGTTTGTGTGGCGAAAAAAGGCCCGAACCCACCATTTTCAGGAAGACTTGCGAGATTTCATCTGGTTGAGGTACTGCAAGGAGATAAACTCCATGAACTACAACTGCTGCAGTCGCTACCCCAGAACTGCGGGGAACATAGCATAGAGTATGCCGTGACATGTTAATCAATGAAAAAGCAACGCCACTACCGGTTGCTTTCAGAAGACAAGAGGTTGTAAATCAGAGCGCAGATGAGGCAGAGATGAAATATAACACGGCCTACTTCGTTGCTAAGGAGGAACTACACTTCATCCTTGTTAAGTATTGTTTTTAACTGTGAAATGACCGTAAGGTTATTAAGCACTTTTTTAATTCTGAATGCACAGTGTATTTTTTTAATATTTGTACTGTCATGACAGCGGTGGTGCTGTCGGTTTATGCTCAATAAAATGTGACACTGACTTTTTAAAGTATTTATTAGTAATACAGCTGAATTCAGTAGGAATATAAATATTTGGTTAGCATGTTGATTTACGGTGTGTGCCCCTAAGTTTTTCAGTTGGAGACCACTGTGCTCCTAGTGAAAAAAGGTAGTCTGGAGCCCCAGGCTGCCTGATGATGGGCTTTCCCTCGCACTCCCATCTCCATGAGAAGCCTGGATGTTTGGGTGCCTATGAACGCTCTGCAGCCTACTTCCACTGGGCGTACCTTCGCATTCCAGCATTGTTGCTGCGCATCGGCTGCAAATTCAGCGTAGCTCTGCCTTTTCCGCTCGTAGGCCTCCTCCACTGTACCCTCCCAGGGCACGGTGACCTTAAGCTGACCACAAAACAAGGTCTGGTCGCAGGTTGGTAGCTGCGATCTCAGCTGGGAAGCAGAGTTTCTTGTCCAAGTCTGCCGGTAGCTTCCAGTCCCGTGCTCTGCCCAGCTGCCCAACGCCTGGTCTCACGGCGGTGAGGCTGGCTTGATATTCGCCCTCGGAACAAATGGTGTCGGCTGCCACCGGGACGACGGGGGAGGAAGGGCCTTCACACTTGTCCGTCGACTTTCCAGCACTGCTGCAAGACACTTTGGCACCTGGTTGTGCCTGACCCGACGGCCTTGGGTCAGGCTGGTCTTGCTTCAGTGTTTCTGGACTTGGACATAGAGGGCAGGTATGTCTTCGGCACACCACAGGCTTCGGTTTGCAGAATATCAAAAGAACATCTTTAAAATGAACCGGGGAAATTTATACAAGTAATGTTTATTTACCAAAGAGAAATTGATGATGAAAATCAACACATGTTGCATCAGTGGAACGATGTCTTTTCCAGACATGAGGGGAGGAATGTCAAAACAAATCGGGCTCGATTCTGAAGAATTTGTGGTTTAAATGAAAAAAAAAAGGGTCTAGCTTCCTTCCTTCTCCCTTTTGAATACTAAAACAAGGAAGTTCTGCATGTTTACTACCAAGTATGCAGGACGTTCGTAGAAATGCTGCTGAGAAAAGACGAGGAAGTGAAATTAAGAAAACTACTGAGCCAGAGCATTATTGGTGTTACATTTATTTTAAATGAGCCTTTACATGCAGTTTGGATCCATTCCCCCATTAAAGTGGTTTTAAACTGCTTGAAGAAATCATGTTATCTTGTACTGATGTGACCTTAGATTGATACAATTGAAACTTAGTTATAGTTAGTTAGTTAGTTAGTTAGTTAGTTAAGGCATTGAATAACGACAAGAAACATTATGATTATCACAGTAAAGTTGACATTTGAGCTTTTGGATATAAAATGTCTTCACTTCATCATTTGATCCTGTTAGACATTTGAGTGATTGATGTATGAAGGGGGGTGTTTGAGATCTCCAATTTTTATGTAAAATTTGTATGTCAAACACTTACTTTTTGGCATTCTGGTGAATTCTTCTGCAACAATATTATGGTGCAAATGTCTTCATTTATGTAAAGGAAGTAATAATATAAGAATAGGTTTTTGGGGTGGGTTGCTCTCGCCATTTTTGATGATCGGGGGGGGTGTGTGGGGGGGTGTAACTTGGGGTGGGGGTCTTTGGGGACCTCACGACTCGATTTAGAGGCCAACGATTCCAATCGATGCATCTCGAATAATTTTTTATGTACATTTCCACTTTTTTTTTTTTTTTAAATATACATTTAAATCAGAAGTGTTTTGTCTATTGAGGTTTTTATTATGAAGTCATCGCATGTTTAAGCCTAAAGATGCTGAGTCACCTTCTCTCTCAGTGATGCTCCGTGTCAGAGGCGCCGTCATGTTAACGGTGGAGAACATGAAACACGAGGTGGTCGGACGTAAGGTCCTAACCCCTGTGTTGTCTTCCCGTCAACCATGAAAAAAAGTTAACGCTTTTTATGACATTTTTGTCGCTTTTTCAATGTTGTAGGTGCTTTTTTTGATGTTTTTTCCAACGTTATTTCATATTTCTAATGTTTACATTTCCAGCTTATTTCGAAGGCCCATTTTTTGTGATGAAAAAACTGAAAACGGGTCAAATTTGACCCGAGGACAACATGAGGGTTATAGTAGATCAACAGCCTTTATGTCTAATTATTTTACGTCTTATTAGATCATGTGTTTATATACACATTTTAATTTTGTTTACCTTTTGGCCATTTTTGTGTTTCTTTCTACACTCTCTAAGTTGTTTTCCATTATCCCGTCCGCTGTCAGTCTCTGTTCTCTGAGTTGTACAACCCCCCCCCCCCCGGTAAATTATGCCTATGATGGAAGCAAAATATACCAAAACCGCAAAATTTGAAAATCTAAATAAAGATAAGTTAAGTTTTATTACAACTTTATGACTTTATGCATGTCTTATTAGATCATGTGTATGTATGTATATATATATATATATATATATATATATATATATATATATATGTATGAATATATACATTTTGTTTACCTTTTGGCCATTTTTGTGTGTTTCTTTCTGCACAAGTTGTTATCCGCTGTCAGTCTGTTTTCTGAGTTCTACGCCCCCTTTTAAGGTCTTTGTTACACGTGTCGTCCCCCTTTTAAGGTCTTTGTTACACGTGTCGTCCCCCTTTTAAGGTCTTTGAAACACGTGTCGTCCCCCTTTTAAGGTCTTTGTTACACGTGTCGTCCTCTTTTTAAGGTCTTTGTTACACGTGTCGTCCTCTTTTTAAGGTCTTTGTAACACGTGTTGTCCCCCTTTTAAGGTCTTTGTAACACGTGTCGTCCCCCTTTGTTAAGGTCTTTGTTACACGTGTTGTCCCCCTTTTAAGGTCTTTGAAACACGTGTCGTCCCCCTTTTTAAGGTCTTTGTAACACGTGTCGTCCCCCTTTTAAGGTCTTTGTTACACGTGTTGTCCCCCTTTTAAGGTCTTTGTGACACGTGTTGTCCCCCTTTTGAGGTCTTTGTAACACGTGTTGTCCCCCTTTTAAGGTCTTTGTAACACGTGTCGTCCCCTTTTAAGGTCTTTGAAACACGTGTCGTCCCCCTTTTAAGGTCTTTGTAACACGTGTTGTCCCCTTTTTTAAGGTCTTTGTTACACGTGTCGTCCCCTTTTAAGGTCTTTGTTACACGTGTCGTCCCCCTTTTAAGGTCTTTGTAACACGTGTCGTCCCCTTTTAAGGTCTTTGTTACACGTGTCGTCCCCCTTTTAAGGTCTTTGTAACACGTGTTGTCCCCCTTTTAAGGTCTTTGTAACACGTGTCGTCCCTTTTTAAGGTCTTTGTTACACGTGTCGTCCCCCTTTTAAGGTCTTTGTTACACGTGTCGTCCCCCTTTTAAGGTCTTTGTTACACGTGTTGTCCCCCTTTTAAGGTCTTTGAAACACGTGTCGTCCCCCTTTTAAGGTCTTTGTTACACGTGTCGTCCTCTTTTTAAGGTCTTTGTTACACGTGTCGTCCTCTTTTTAAGGTCTTTGTAACACGTGTTGTCCCCCTTTTGAGGTCTTTGTTACACGTGTTGTCCCCTTTGTTAAGGTCTTTGTTACACGTGTTGTCCCCCTTTTAAGGTCTTTGAAACACGTGTCGTCCCCCTTTTAAGGTCTTTGTAACACGTGTTGTCCCCTTTTTAAGGTCTTTGTTACACGTGTCGTCCTCTTTTTAAGGTCTTTGTAACACGTGTTGTCCCCTTTTTAAGGTCTTTGTAACACGTGTCGTCCCCTTTTAAGGTCTTTGTTACACGTGTTGTCCCCCTTTTAAGGTCTTTGTGACACGTGTTGTCCCCCTTTTGAGGTCTTTGTAACACGTGTTGTCCCCCTTTTAAGGTCTTTGTAACACGTGTCGTCCCCTTTTAAGGTCTTTGTTACACGTGTCGTCCCCCTTTTAAGGTCTTTGTAACACGTGTCGTCCCCTTTTAAGGTCTTTGTTACACGTGTCGTCCCCTTTTAAGGTCTTTGTAACACGTGTTGTCCCCCTTTAAGGTCTTTGTAACACGTGTCGTCCCTTTTTAAGGTCTTTGTTACACGTGTCGTCCCCCTTTTAAGGTCTTTGTTACACGTGTCGTCCCCCTTTTAAGGTCTTTGTTACACGTGTTGTCCCCCTTTTAAGGTCTTTGAAACACGTGTCGTCCCCCTTTTAAGGTCTTTGTTACACGTGTCGTCCTCTTTTTAAGGTCTTTGTTACACGTGTCGTCCTCTTTTTAAGGTCTTTGTAACACGTGTTGTCCCCCTTTTGAGGTCTTTGTTACACGTGTTGTCCCCTTTGTTAAGGTCTTTGTTACACGTGTTGTCCCCCTTTTAAGGTCTTTGAAACACGTGTCGTCCCCCTTTTAAGGTCTTTGTAACACGTGTTGTCCCCTTTTTTAAGGTCTTTGTTACACGTGTCGTCCTCTTTTTAAGGTCTTTGTAACACGTGTTGTCCCCCTTTTTAAGGTCTTTGTAACACGTGTCGTCCCCCTTTTAAGGTCTTTGTTACACGTGTTGTCCCCCTTTTAAGGTCTTTGTGACACGTGTTGTCCCCCTTTTGAGGTCTTTGTAACACGTGTTGTCCCCCTTTTAAGGTCTTTGTAACACGTGTCGTCCCCTTTTAAGGTCTTTGTTACACGTGTCGTCCCCCTTTTAAGGTCTTTGTAACACGTGTTGTCCCCCTTTTAAGGTCTTTGTAACACGTGTCGTCCCCTTTTAAGGTCTTTGTTACACGTGTCGTCCCCCTTTTAAGGTCTTTGTAACACGTGTCGTCCCCTTTTAAGGTCTTTGTTACACGTGTCGTCCTCTTTTTAAGGTCTTTGTTACACGTGTCGTCCTCTTTTTAAGGTCTTTGTAACACGTGTTGTCCCCCTTTTGAGGTCTTTGTTACACGTGTTGTCCCCTTTGTTAAGGTCTTTGTTACACGTGTTGTCCCCCTTTTAAGGTCTTTGAAACACGTGTCGTCCCCCTTTTAAGGTCTTTGTAACACGTGTTGTCCCCTTTTAAGGTCTTTGTTACACGTGTCGTCCTCTTTTAAGGTCTTTGTAACACGTGTTGTCCCCCTTTTTAAGGTCTTTGTAACACGTGTCGTCCCCCTTTTAAGGTCTTTGTTACACGTGTTGTCCCCCTTTTAAGGTCTTTGTGACACGTGTTGTCCCCCTTTTGAGGTCTTTGTAACACGTGTTGTCCCCCTTTTAAGGTCTTTGTAACACGTGTCGTCCCCTTTTAAGGTCTTTGTTACACGTGTTGTCCCCCTTTTAAGGTCTTTGTAACACGTGTTGTCCCCCTTTTAAGGTCTTTGTAACACGTGTCGTCCCCTTTTAAGGTCTTTGTTACACGTGTCGTCCCCCTTTTAAGGTCTTTGTAACACGTGTCGTCCCCTTTTAAGGTCTTTGTTACACGTGTCGTCCCCCTTTTAAGGTCTTTGTAACACGTGTCGTCCCCTTTTAAGGTCTTTGTTACACGTGTCGTCCCCCTTTTAAGGTCTTTGTAACACGTGTCAAAGCTCATTAAACCAAATGTACATTTAAATTAAACAACAACCAGGTTTTATTTTGATCTTTTTATTGGTTAGGTCATCATAATTTAATTTCAAATAATTAAATTAAATGTTCTTTTTAAATATTGTCTTCAAAGAGGAAAGCATAAAACTAAAAGCAAAACTCAATCACACAAATCATTTTAAAAGTGAAAAACAAACAAAAATAAATCAAAGTTCCTCCTAAAAACACTGAAATCACAACAACATCAAAAGAATAATAATTGCAATGAAAACGCGCACGCTATACACAACTGAATCTACGATGGAGATCTGGTGCAACGTAAGCCAGGACGAGCACGCCGGTGCACTTCATGTTCGTCCAGTCGGGGGAGCAGTCGGTCCGTCATGTCTCTGAATCGCTCTGGGGTTTCCCGCCATTCCTCCAGGGGCAGAGTGAGGGCTGTGATTAGATGTGGACGGGGGTCGTCGCGCAGGTTTAAAAACCAAAGGTGTTCTCCCCGCTGTAAGCCACGTATAAAAAGCCGTCCTCGTCCTTCTCCTTCTCGTACAGCTGCCCCATCGTGATGCTACAACAGGAAGAAGACACCCGTTACTGATCCAGGCGGACCCTCGACCACACTTAATGGGCCGGGGAGCGACATTCAATACTTTTCAGGCTCTGATTGAATTGGCTCTAAAGCAGGGGTGTCAAACATGTGGCCCCTGGACCAGAACCGGCCCGCCAAAGGGTCCAATCAGGCCCACAGGATGAAAACTGCAGAGAAGTAATTAATTCCAATTACTTATTCACCACTGAGAAAATCCGAGGTTCACCCTCTCTCCCGGGGCCGTAACATCACATTACACTACATTACATTACATTACATTACACTACATTACATAACATTACATCACATTACATTACATTACATTACATTACATTACACTACATTACATTACATTACATTACACTACATTACACTACATTACATAACATTACATTACATTACATTTTTCTCCATAAAACGGCCTGAAGGTTCCCCGAAATAATTGATATTGAATCAGAAATGAAATAGAATCGAGAAGTCGGGTCACAACTAGGGCCGTCCCCGCTTAGTCGACTAATCTGTGGTTTTGGTATTAGTCGACTAAGAGTTCTTTAGTTGATAATTCATTTTTTATGCTTATTCATGCTTAATTACTCATTTCCAGGAAACTTATGAGCACATTTCTGGTGAGAACAAGATATAAAGTGGAGCTTTTGCAGGATTAATTGTGCAGAAACTCAGTTTTACAGATGGTTCATTAACTACATTTATATTGTGCTTTTCAAGTCTTAACCACCTCTCACAGCTCTGTCGATTAAATCAACGAATCGATTAGTCGACAAAATCATGTAAGCGTTAGTCAATTAAGAAGTTCTTTAGTCGAGGACAGCCGTAGTCACAAGAGTTGTGATCAGGGGCGCACCGGATCCAGGATTCGGGTTTGGGTTCGGCCGAATATTTAAAACAGGATGTTTGGCAGGACTTTCAGTCAAAAGAAGATGATTCAAGTTGAGCTACATGTTCAATTATTCAATTAGCAATGCCAATCTGTCTCGTCAAAAACACACATAATTAACATAAAACATAATTTGATATATATATATATATATATATATATATATATATATATATGACTTGCTAAAATAATATAATTTAATTTTTTAATTAAATAATTTAAATTTTTAATTTAATTTAATTTTACTTTCATAATAAATAAACAAATTTAATGATGGGCTCTAAACACATGAAAGGTGTGTCCAAACTTTTGGCCGGTACTGTATCTGACTTGGTAAAATAATTTTAATTAAATTTTTTAATTAATTACTTTTAATATTTTTAATAAATACATTTTAATTTTTAATTTAATAATAAATATATTTGGTGAAAAGTAGCATTTAAATGTTTTTCTGTTACAAAGTTGTTGCTGTTGAGTAAATAATTAGTGACTCAGACTCTTTAAATACGGTTATTTATTTATTTTATTACCAAATATATTTTAGGGAGAACTTATATAAATATAAAGAAATATAAATATAGTTTTAAGGGGGTCATTGTTGGAAAGTTGGAGAACCACTTGGCAAGAAACAAGTGTAAAGGTGCGAGGAGCCCTGCAGGGGGCCCCAAACGGCCACAGAGAGGCGGTAAATACAGGCGGAAAGTGCTGAGTCATTACTGGCTGGCCAGAGAGAAGTGGGGGGGCGACTACAGAGCCCTCTGGGTGTTGTAGTCCGTCTCAGCTGCAGGCCTAATAATACATTACCCCGTGGTGTTTTCACATTTCATCTTTCTCCAGATTACATACTCAGCTACATGCCCTGCATCTTCTTACTCTATCTTTTATTTATTTATTTATTTATATATATATATATATATATATATATATATATTTATATATATATATATTTATTTAAGTCTTATGTATCTATCAATCAATCAATCTATCTATCTATCTACATCTCCTTTAAAAGACCTAAATATATATATTTAGCTCTTTTAAAGGAGATGTGGATCTATCTATCTATCTATCTATCTATCTATCTATCTATCTATCTATCTATCTATCTATCTATCTATCTATCTATTAAAATAGCTATATATATATATTATATATATATATATATATATATATATATATATATATATATATATATATATATATATATATATATATATTTATTTATTTAGCTCTTTTAAAGAGCTAAAGACGCAGGGCATGCAATAAAATGCAAATTAATTATTTAATTAAAAATCATACAATGAAATTAGATTCCATCTCTCACAGTTGAAGTGTACACACACACACACACACACACACACACACACACACACACACACACACACACACACACACACACACACACACACACACACACACACACACACACACACACACACACACACACAGCTTGTCCTAAAATGTACCTTTATAAAATGAGCGCCGACACATTTCCACCCAACCATATAATTAAATAATTAAGATAAGAAGCCACAGAGTCGCTTCATACTGACGGCGTCTGAAACTGAACAAGAAAAGCTTTTGATAAAAGTCATAAATGTGATTTGACTGAAGTTTTATCACAACCACCTTTACCGACCATGAAGTCACCTATTTACCGTCGTTAAGAGCCAATTACTTCTTCAATCCTGCTGTTTAAACTGAAATATTCTGTCAAATCAAAAGACATCTGCAACTATTTTGCTAATTGACACATCTTTTAATCAAATATTAAATATTTGGCTGGTTCAAGCTTCTCAAATGGGAATTATCACAGTTCTTTTGATGATTTTATGATATTAAATAAAATATATTTGGGTTTTTAGATAAACTAGGCACTCTGTGAAGTTGTGAATGAAGTTTTCCACTACTGATGTTAATTAATGAGACAAACTGCACCCTGACACGGCAAAATGTGCCAATAAAATAATAATAAATTATTATTACGAATCACATTTTATTCCGCGTGGCCTTGCAGAAAACCCTTTGAGGCCCGGTAGCGGCATTGGACCTGGATTATTGGGAACCTCTGAAAAGGACTAACCCCTCCCCCCTCCAGCGTCCCGGGTCTGACCTGGACTGAGGCACGGTCTTGTCCACGAACAGGAAGATGGCCTTCTCCGAGGGCAGCTGGATGCGTTTCCTGATGATCCACATGAACTGAGCCACTGTGATGTCGGAGGGGACCAGGTACTTCCTCTTATCGATGTCCACGATCTGGGACCCAGACACTTTCTCCACAATCACCTGAAACACACACACACACACACACACACACACACACACACACAAGTCAAGTCAGTGTATTTATAGAGCTCATTTAAAACCAACCTAGGCTACAACAAAAAGAAAGACAACATAAAATAAAGACACAATGAACGTCATACAAACAACACACTTCTACAAATGTCCCGAAACTGAATCATACGCCAAAGAATAGCAACGTGTTTTAAGACGAGACTTCAAGGTCTCGGCAGTAGAGGAGGACCTGGTGTGAACGGGGAGTTTGTTCCAGAGTCTCCACAGCGGAGAAAAGCCCAATCACCGAGACTGTCACACATGCACACACACACACACACACACACACACACACATAGAGGAACACACAAACACACACATAGAGGAACACATAAACACACACACACACACACATACACACACAGACATACACACACGCACACAGTCACACACACACACACACAGACATACACGCACACACACACACACACACACACAGACATACACGCACACACACATACACACACAGACATACACACACGCACACAGTCACACACACACACACACAGACATACACGCACACACACACACACACACACAGACATACACGCACACACACACACACAGTCACACTTACACACACACACAGTCACACACACACACACAGTCAGACACACAGTCACACACACAGTCACACTTACACACACACACACACAGTCACACTTACACACACAGTCACACACACACACACACACACACACACACACATACAGTCACACACACACACACACACACACACACACAGTCACAGTCTCACACACACACACACACACACAGTCAGACACACAGTCAGACACACACACAGTCACACTTACACACACACACACAGTCACACTTACACACACACACACACACACACACACAGTCACAGTCTCTCTCACACACACACACACACACACACACACACACACACACACACACACACACACACACACACACACACACACACACACACACCACTCACCGGCACTCTGTCAGGGTACTTGTTGCGGATTTTGGCTGACTCTATGCACCGATGTTCTGTTGGACAAAAAGCGCCATCGTGTTAATTCTGTGAATGTTTGACACAACACCATAAATACACGTTTCTTAGGTAAAGCTTCATCTTCTGTACAGACACAAATTAACATTATTAACTTTTAAGAGCACATTACTTCCTCAGACCGGCTGTTTAATCTAAAATAATCACGTTTTAGATCACTCAAATAATCAAAAGATATTTAATTTGCAACTATTTTTATCAAAAATGTATCAAAAATAACAAATATTTGCTCGTTGCATAGTCTGTCCACCAGAGGACGCTCTACAACGTCCCTGTTAGTGATGGTGTTACATAGTCTGTCCACCAGAGGACGCTCTACAACGTCCCTGTTAGTGATGGCGTTGCATAGTCTGTCCACCAGAGGACGCTCTACAACGTCCCTGTTAGTGATGGCGTTGCATAGTCTGTCCACCAGAGGACGCTCTACAACGTCCCTGTTAGTGATGGCGTTGCATAGTCTGTCCACCAGAGGACGCTCTACAACGTCCCTGTTAGTGATGGCGTTGCATAGTCTGTCCACCAGAGGACGCTCTACAACGTCCCTGTTAGTGATGGCGTTGCATAGTCTGTCCACCAGAGGACGCTCTACAACGTCCCTGTTAGTGATGGCGTTGCATAGTCTGTCCACCAGAGGACGCTCTACAACGTCCCTGTTAGTGATGGTGTTGCATAGTCTGTCCACCAGAGGACGCTCTACAACGTCCCTGTTAGTGATGGCGTTGCATAGTCTGTCCACCAGAGGACGCTCTACAACGTCCCGTTAGTGATGGCGTTGCATAGTCTGTCCACCAGAGGACGCTCTACAACGTCCCGTTAGTGATGGTGTTGCATAGTCTGTCCACCAGAGGACGCTCTACAACGTCCCTGTTAGTGATGGCGTTGCATAGTCTGTCCACCAGAGGACGCTCTACAACGTCCCCGTTAGTGATGGTGTTGCATAGTCTGTCCACCAGAGGACGCTCTACAACGTCCCTGTTAGTGATGGTGTTGCATAGTCTGTCCACCAGAGGACGCTCTACAACGTCCCTGTTAGTGATGGTGTTGCATAGTCTGTCCACCAGAGGACGCTCTACAACGTCCCTGTTAGTGATGGCGTTGCATAGTCTGTCCACCAGAGGACGCTCTACAACGTCCCTGGTAGTGATGGCGTTGTATAGTCTGTCCACCAGAGGACGCTCTACAACGTCCCTGTTGGCAACACCGATTGATTTTTTTTTTTTATTATACTTTATTAATCCCATAAGGGGAAACTACACTTTACACTCTGTTATTACACACAGGCCTGAATTACAAACACATGCTCAGGTCCTATGTATGCACTAATGGAGAGATGTCAGAGTGGGGGGGCTGCCCGAGCAGTTGGGGGTTCGGTGCCTTGCCCAGGAGTTGAACTGGCACCTCTCCGGCTACTAGTCCACCACCATACTTTGGTCCGTACGGAGACTTGAACCAGCAACCCTCCGGTTCCCAACCCCTACGGACTGAGCTATTGCCACCCCAATAGCTCAAAAGGACTTTAAGTTTCATATCTTATGAAATTCATCTTTTTATATATATTGGCCGATATATCGGCATATCGGCTTTTTAAACGACCAAATATTCGTGTTGGTATTGGCCTTAAAAATCCTTCATCGCTCGGGCTCTAATTTCTAGGCGACCCAAGTTGTGGAAAACAAAAAGTGGGAACAAAACCAAACACTTTGTTTCCAGACACGAGAGGCAGACCAGTGATGGACAAAGATCAATATCTACCATCTGAAGAGAGACACTCCCGGGCAGCTGCTGTGGGTTAAGACACAGCGAGAACACTAACACTCGTCAGTCCCGTCACTTAAAGCAACACCAAAGATTATTACTCGTAACCGGGTGAACGGCTCTCTACCGGCTATAACCGCAGTATGCAAGTCTGCCAGATCGGGTAGTGGATCTGTGGTTCCAATGAGTCAGCGGTAATGGCCGCTTCTGCTGCCAACCTGTAGGGGGTTTGAAGAGGAAAAGTGCTTTGGTGTTGCTTTAAAGTGCCCATATTATGAACAAAAGTCACTTTTTCTGAGACTAGGGGTGTTATTTTGTGTCTCTGGTGCTTTCACACACATTCAAACTTATATTACATCTCCCTTAGAGATCAGGTGAGAAGGTCAGTCCTCCAAGAGGAGTAGAGCCGCTGCTCCTTCGCGTCGAAAGGAGCCAGTTGAGGTGGTTCGGGCATCTGGTGAGGATGCCTCCTGGGGGGGTCCCTAGGGAGGTGGTCCAGGCACGTCCAGCTGGGAGGAGGCCTCGGGGAAGACCCAGGACTAGGTGGAGGGATTATATCTCCAACCTGGCCTGGGAACGCCTCGGGATCCCCCAGTCGGAGCTGGTTGATGTGGCTCGGGAAAGGGAAGTTTGGGGTCCCCTGCTGGAGCTGCTGCCCCCGAGACCAGATACCGGATAAGCAGATGAAGATGGATGGATGTTATTACAAAAAACCCACCCGTGATGTTTTGAGTGAGATACGGGTTTCTGAATGTATCCTGCGGTCAGTCTGCGGGTGAGCTGGTCAGAACATCTGGTGCGTGCTAACCACTTTAGCTAATACCACATCAGCTAGCTGTTTCTCCAACGCCGGTCAGGACAAGGCAGGACTAGCCGGGAGACTTCTTCTTAAAGATTGATTTGGGGATTTTATTAATCAATATCAGATCAATCAAACAAAGATTGATGTTAATTGGAGAACTCATTATTTTAACCCAGCCCCAGTTGGTAGAATCCAAAAAGTGACATGTTTTGTATTTTATTCATGTTTCCTGTGCTACCTGCTGCTGGCACCAACCAAAGACTAAACTCTCAACTATGGGGGACAGGGCCTTCCAGGCAGTCGCCCCACGGCTCTGGACTGCACTCCCAGAGACCCTGAGGGCCCCACAAACTGAGGAGATTTTTAAGAAGGGCCTAAAGACATTCCTATTTAAAAAGGCCTTTTAATAGTCATAGTTTTAATCTTAGTTTTATGGTGTTTTACTGCTATTTGTTGATTTTGTTGTGTTCTGGGAGCTGTTTTTGACTCCTTGCTACTTTAGCACTTTGAGATTTCACTTGAAATGTAAAGGGCATTATAAATAAAATGTATTATTATTATTATTATTAGTACTATTACTTATGTTTATTGTTATGCACCAAAACACAGAGGCAAACTCCTTGTTTGTGAAAAACTATTTGGTGATAAACCGGATTCAGATTCTTTCCCTATTTGTTACTTATTACCAAACAATTGATAAACCATCCCAGCTGGTTTATTAATAGTGAAAACAATTGTTAGTTGCAGTCTTAGTAGGAGTAAACAGGGCAGTATGTAACTGGATATTTGGATAAGGAACACCCTTCTGTTTACAGAGAGCAGAGGGGTTTATGGGTAACGTAGTCTCAACACTGACACAAACAACAACAAACACTGGTGGAGAGATGCCAACTGTTTGTCATTACTTTTACACTTTTAACATTTAAAACAGCTACACCTTTAAAGACTACATTATTTATAGACACTGTGCTCATTAATTATTAATAAACTCATCATTGAAGCTTATATATATATTTTTTTTTTATCTGATAAACACCAGTTGCTTGTTACATCAGCCAGCCTGTCAACAGGAAGTTTCTTCAGCTTCAGATTATCAAATTAAAATGCCAAATATGTTTTGGTGACATATTAATAAATGCAAAGAGTTGTTTGCTTTCTGTGTCTCATATGCTATGATTCATATGATTTATTCAAGTTGAATAGGCCTACATCCTTCTGACATGTAAGCTGTTTAAAGGCATTTGATATCGTGTAAGGCAATTTGTCTTAATTTGTGTGTAAAGAATTAGTTGATTTAGTGACAACAATTTGTATTAATTAGGCTACATAATAAATAAAATAATAGCCTGCAGGCGTGCAGTTGTTCTGCCAAAACAACTGTTGTCCCGACCAGGTGACGCCTGTCAGGCCTCCAGCTTATAACAAGTGGATAAAAAAGGGAAACTACAATATTTAGCTCCATAAATTAGACGCATCCGAGCGGTATTACCCAGCAATGGAGGCTTTTAGCAGCTTAATGTGTCACCTCCGTGTCAACAGCCGCCCTCAGCCTGAAACCAGGTCGTCGTCGGGGATGAAATAAGAGCAAAGACACGATGATTTGTCCCTCTACGTGGACACATGAGACATACAGTGCAGAAAATGGACTTTTCGTTAGCTGACATTAGCACTAACAGCTATATTTAATATGTCGATACAGCTAATTAACCGTCAAAGCCTAAAGGACAGGCCAGCCTGTGTGCCCGACGTGTTTTAAAGGGATTTATTAACCCTTAAACACCTCATTTACTCGCCCCTGCGCCTAAATAAAGGACCAGGTACACGTTATACAATTAACATGGACATTTTGCATCCATTATAATTAATAATAACACCTCCATCCTCCCTTACCCAAGGAGTGATCCTCTTTGAACATCCATTTCATGTTTCCGGACTCTTTTTCACTCGATACAGTGGTATTATAATAAACTATAAGACTTAAGGTTTGAATTTTAAAAGGTGGAAAAAATGATCTTTCTTTTAAGTTAACCTTTAAAAATGTCAACGTATGTAGACGTGCAGAGCACAACAACAAACAATATGGTCTCTTCCTGTGGTCGCTCTCCACAGACTGTACCCCGGCGATGACGTCACACCCGGACTGTTCCATTCCGCCGGGTGGAGGGAGGGGTGGAAAGAAAAATTAAACTTGAACGCCGTGTTTTTTTTTTGGTCTCATAGATAACCAAAATGAAAAACATTGATGTCTTTATTTTGCGGACTTTTAAGGTTTTATTGTTTGATTGTGTATTGTTTACACATTCACATTGTATCTGTACATATTACGTGGCGACCTATTGCCATGGTTACCCTATTAGTTGTATTTGGTCCTACCCACCCAGGGAAGAACATAAACATAACCATATTACTGGTGTGTATGCAGCTCTTATGCTGTCTATGAGCTAAAGCCTGCAAATAACGATTAGTTTCATTATTTATGAATATGTTGTTTATTTTTCTGATAATTTTAGGCCCTTCCTGTTTTTTTTAGCATAGACAGTTAAAGAAATGGACCAACAGATCCAATTCAATTCAATTTTATTTATAGTATCAATTCATAACAAGAGTTATCTTGAGACACTTTACAGATAGAGCAGGTCTAGACCAGATAGAGTAGGTCTAGACCAGATAGAGCAGGTCTAGACTATACTCCAGAATTTACAAGGACCCAACAGTTCTAGTAGTTCCCTCCAGATCCCGTTGCTCTGGACGGAGACCTTATTACTTATTACTTTATTGCCTTTTTACAAATAGGACAAACCTTTCACAAATCTGAAACTGAGTTTTTAATCTGAATCTTTACCCTCTCTGGGATAGTTTAATCCGGATATTACATGTCTAGGTATAGCGGATTTGGATCTGGATCTGGTCCAATGTGGTCTAACTTTGAAAATAAACAGTAAAATCTCCCTTTATTGCATTTTCACAAATAGAATAAAGCTTTTATAAATCTGAAACTGTGTTTTTAAAACTCTTTAACATCACTGGGATAATTTAGTCCAGATTTGACAAGTCTAGGTATAGTGGTTTTGGATCTGGACCTGGTATAATGTGGTCAATCGGAAGCTAACGTCAGCTTTAACTCTTGTGTTGTCCTCGGGTCAAAATGAACCATTTCAAAGTGTTTTATATCAAAAATATGGATTTATTTCAACCAAATTGCCCCAAAAAACATGAATGATTCCATATAACGTTTTTTAGGTGAAATTATTGGATTATTTGGGTGTTTTATTAAATCTTATAGCTATTGAATGGGGGGCAGTAGCTCAGTCCGTAGGGAGTTGGGTTGGAAACCGGAGGGTCGCTGGTTCAAGTCCACATACGGACCAAATTATGGTGATGGGCTGGTAGCTGGAGAGGTGCCAGTTCACCTCCTGGGCACTGCCAAGGTGCTCTTGAGCAAGGCACCGAACCTCCACCTACTCGGGGTGCTTTTCCAGGGGCAGCCCCCCCCCACTCTGACATCTCTCCATTAGATATATACAGGTACTGGGCATGTGTGTGTAATTCAGGCCTGTGTGTAATGTGTGTAATAACAATAGAGTGTAAATTCCCCTTGTGGGATTAATGAAGTATACATTATTATCATTAGTTAATAATAAGCCTGAGTTCAACGCTAGCTATCAGTAGACAGAAGGTTGTAGCTTGTGTCTGGTGTGTGCGTCAGTGTGTATGCGTTAGTGAGTCGCCCCCCCCCCCACACACACACACACACACATTTGGCAACTGTTTAGTTGGTTTTTAATTGGTTTTTCAACAGTATTTTGTTACAAAGAAAACAGAAGTGTTCTAGCTTTGGCTATTTATTTATTTATTATACTTAGATATGTTGATAATAATTTACATAGTTAATATTGTTCTTTGGTGCTCAGTTTATACAGGTTTTTTAAATGTTATTTAATTAAAATATCATCTTTTTTTCTCAAAATCTCCCGCACCCCAAAAAAAAAAGGAAAAAGTGATTGTGATATGAACCGAATCATGGGTTTGGTGTGTCGTTACAGCCCTATAGTGTAACTAAATAAAATGAATAGGTGCCATTTTCATGAAGCTTTACTTGACCATCACTAGCAATATGATTAATTGTATTTGGGAATTTGCATCACTAAAGTAAAAATATCAACTTTATCGTACAGCAGAGGGTCAAAATCTAATTTTAATACCTTTATTGTTGTAGCTAACATGGTGCTTGATGCTACAGTTTGGGGAGGAGGGGAGGTGGGGGGGTGGGGTGGCAAATAAAACCATATTATTTTGCATTTAAATCAAAATCAGTTCAAGTCATTGTTATTAAAGAATTATTTCAGCTGCAGTAAACATGGATGGATTTATCGAATCCCATATATTGTAGTATAAGTGATATTGTAACATGAATAAAGGGGATCTAGCTGCTGCAGTCTGGATGAGCTTTGATTTGGTTATCAGGCAGCAGCGGCTTCCCCAGATGGTGTCCTGTGGTGATGCCGTACGTCTGGGACTCTCGCTCCTCCCTCACTTTGGGCCACAGCCTGAACCCCCCCTGAAAGCTGAGGTCAAAGAGCTCACATGGGGCAAAGGTCAAAGGCTTTTCTCCCAGCAGTCCTTTCACTCGGGCTCGCCACCCGTCTAGCATCGCGGTTCGCACGGCGGGGGGGCAGTGAGCCGGACTCCAAAATATCTGAGGAGCAAGAACTTGAAACCCACAGAAGTGCAGAACGCCGTTCTGAAAGACACAACAGACAAATACACAAGAGAGAGAAGATGACAACTGTCCACCAACACAGAATACTAGATTATTTGTGTGGTATTTTGCATTTATTTGGTAGTTTCCAGTTCTTTTCCAAACAGTTTCCAATGACGACTTATCAGGTGGTTCTGTGTTAACCGTCGTGTTGTCTTCCTGTCAAAATCAGCACTTTTATTGACGCTTTTTATCAATGTTTTTAACTTTTTCTTACGTTTTTGTCCCATTTTTTTCAGTGTTTGTCACTTTTTTTGACGTTTTGAACACTACGTAACACTAACTTATTAGTTTTTACTTTAGTTTTACAGTTATTTCTGGAATTTATGGTCAATAAACCTCATTTACAGGAAATTATACCTAATGTTTGAGTTAGAGAAGCAGAAATTAGGAATTATTGAGACTAAAATTAAAGGAATGGATGTTGATGATAATCACAGACTGGAATATGTCAACTTTTACTCTCAATACTATTTCAAAAACACTTCAATTGTTGTGCTCTACAGGCTGCTCAAAAACACAACTTCCTTGTTAGTTTTGACTGTGTTGCAAACTACTTCAAACAGCAAAAATGGCCTCCGACGGAGAGAAACTCAATGCATCCTGGTACATGTAGGCTCTGCAGGCATGGCTCCACGAGCATGAAAACAGCAGCTTCCTCTGTTAATATAGCGTGCAGTAAGAGAAATAATAGCTTAATTTGAAATTTACCATCAACACTGATTGGACAGCCACATAAAAGACAGTGATGTTCCAGCTAAATCTCCTCTTTGAAAGAATTACTTTTCCTAAACTCATTTTTAAATGTATTATCTTATTAAATAATATCTTTTTGTACAGTTAATCACACTTTATTTTGCCCTTATGATGCTACTTACTGTATATTCTGTCATGTTGTGTTGTATCTTCCTAAAGCAGGAGAGCACTTTGTGTCTTTCTTGCTAAGTGCTCTATTAATAAATAATTATTTGTGTTTGCTGTGATGGACAAGCTTTCTCTGTGTTGCTTCTAATACTCTACAACCGTGGTTCCCAATCTTGTTCAGCTCAAGACCCAAAAGAGAACCCATTTTGGGTCCCCAACCCTAAGTTTGGGAAACATTGCTCTACAAGAAGCACAGGCAGAGCTAGACTTCTTACTAACCATCGGGTTATCTTTCTGTCAAAATTGAAAATCAACACTTTTATTGACGCTTTTTATCAATGTTTTTAACTTTTTCTTACATTTTTGTCCCTTTTTTCAACACTTTTGATGCTTTTTTTCAATTTGTCACTTTTTTGACGTTTTCAACACTTCGTAACACTAACTTATTAACTTTAGTTTACAGTTATTTTTTGAATTTATGGTCAATAAAGCTCATTTATAGGAAATTATACCGAATGTTTGAGTTAGAAAAGCAGAAATTAGAAATTATTGAGACTAAAATTAAAGGAATGGATGTTGATGGATAATCACAGACTGGAATATGTCAACTTTTACTCTCAATACTATTTTAAAAACACTTCATTTCCTTTTGTTCAAATGCTATAAAATTCCATCAGACACCCCAAATTTAATGAAAGTAGAGATTTGTACTTGGCAAAGAGCGTTGTGTGGAATCAATCATGTTATTTTGGGGAATTAAAAAGAACATTGATATAGGACAACGGGTCAATTTGACCCGAGGACAACATGAGGGTTAATATAGTCACTGTACATGTGTCTGTGTCACTCACCTGTAGAGGCCACAAAGTGATGTTGATGTCTCCATTGATACCATCGGGCTTGAACATCGTCTGGATAGCTCCAGTAGTGAAAGACAACATCGCTTTCTTATCCTTTAAATCAACACAAAAATACACTTCTTTAATCCAACATGGTGAGAGAAAACACTGAAACATTTTATAACCCAATACAATGCACTTGTAAGCAGATTTAAGTGTTGAATAATGTTCAGTCAAGGACAATAACGCCACAATACCTCCGTCAGCAGCTCACAGATCTCTGACTTTCCCTATCCCGAAACCTCACCATATAACCCTATGTGTCGTAGCTCCGTCTTCTTCAGCAGAATCCACCCAGCAGACGTCGAGCAGGTTATTTGTGAATTGAGCTCATGTAGTGGTGCTGGCCCAGATGGTTTGGAGATTTGGTTCATTAACATTGCCTCTCATGTTCTTGCTTATTCTATTCTATATCTGACTTATTCAACTTCTCCGTATCCACATGCACAATTCCATTAATGTGGAAATGTGCCAAAGTTACTCATTTGCATAAAGGTGGTGACCCTCCTCACCTCAAAAATTACAGACCCATTGCCATCAATAGCATAGCAAAGGTGTTTGAAAAGCTCTTTTTTAACCAACTATCCCACTATGTCAATGATTTTCATATCTGTATTCAGACCAAACTTCTTCTAAATGTCACCGATGATATATTCTCTTCTTTAGATAATAACATGCCCACTGGTGCAATGTTCATTGATCTGACAAAGGCTTTAGACATGGTTGACCACTATCTCCGTTTTGACAAAGTCTTTGCTATTGGTTTTTCAAATCATCCCTTATTATGGTTTAATTAAAACCTCCCCAACAGACATCAGTGTGTGCAGGGGCGTAGCCATAATTCCCGAAGAGAGGGGGAAAGATTGTTCAGGAAGATGATTTTTATTGAAAGATCGTCTCCATTTGTCTCACCAAATTGCGGATTTCAATTAGCCTATTTATGATGGATGGAAACACCAACATGTTTGGCTGTGATAGCCCAAATTTGGCACATTCTACTGCCCCTATTCCATTATATACCCTGATCTTAATTTTTCAAATTAATGAGTTTTTCCTCCCTTTTTATATATTATTTTATTATTGCCTATATTTATATGAGTTTATCAATCAGTCAATCATGATGCAACCTGAGTAACGTGCACACTGGCCTACTTAAGTTGCATTCAAATACGTGTTGTAAGTGTGGGGGATGGAGGGCACCATGTCCCCCCGCGTACCCCATGTCCGCTACACCCTTGATTGTTTCTCTTATCAAGGTTGTCAGTACAATTTTATGACTATTTGAAAAGGTGTACTCCAAGGCTCATCACTAGGGCAGCTGTTATTCTATATTTTTGTAAATGATCTCCCGCAATTTTGCTCTAATTGTCATATCCATTTATATGCAGATGATACAGTGATCTACTCCTCCAAACCAGACATCTCACATATTCAGCATTCACTACAAGCTGACTTGCTGCTCAAAAATGATTTTTACATAAAGTTTTACTAAATAAGAAGAAGTCATGTACCGTGTTGTTTGGCACTAAATCTAACTCTCTTCACCCATCTAATAATTGGTCAATTCGCTTCTTGGACAGGACAACAGTGGAGGAATTTAAGTATATTTTGGTCTTTTGCTTGACCCTCAGCTTTCTTTTAAACCTCATATTGACTCTGTTATTAAGAAAATAGGTGGGTAAGAGATGTATCACTCAGCTGAGAGCGACTTACCTTGAACACACCATTATTGTACATATTTGTCAGGGAGAAAGCGAAGCCTTGTGTCAGCACTCGGTCCATCCAGCCCTTCATGATGGCCGGCACACTGAACCAGTACAACGGAAACTGCAGGAAGAGACAGAACATGTCACATTGATATTAAAACTGAATTGAAAATCTGTGTTCTTTGTTTTGTGTTTATATAATAACAATGATAATAATGTATACTTTATTAATCCCACAAGGGGAAATTACAATTTACACTTTGTTGTTATTACACACAGGCCTGAACTACACACACATGCTCAGTACCTGTATATATCTAATGGAAAGATGTCAGAGTGGGGGGGGGGGCTGCCCCTGGAAGGGTGTCCCGAGCAGGTGGGGGGTCCGGTGCCTTGCTCAAGAGCACCTTGGCAGTGCCCAGGAGGTGAACTGGCACCTCTCCAGCTACCAGTCCACCACCATACTTTGGTCCGTATGTGGACTTAAACTAGCGACCCTCCGGTTTCCAACCCAACTCCCTACGGACTGAGCTATTGCCACCCCCAAATAAAGGTGCATTATAGTAATAATAATAAAAATAATAACAATAATGATGATAATAATAATCATAATGATAACAATACATTTATTTTTGCTAGTGCTTTTCTAGACACTCAAAGATGTGTTATAGTTCTGGTTAAATAGATAAAACAGACATTATGTACCGTACAGATTATTTAATAAACACATTTTCTTTTATATTTCTCGACACACAATAACAACAACCAGGAGAAGCTGTGAGCGAGCTCGGACCTGGAAGATGACGAGCTCCGCCTCCTCTACTTTGCGCTGCTCGGCTACGATATCGTCGCTGAGGCGGCCCTCCTTCCAGGCGTTCATGGTCTCCTCTCCATACTGGAAATGCTCCGGAGTCTTCAGGTCACCTAAACACAACACGATCACGTCAGAAGGTAAAGGGTTGGCAACATATGCCATTATAACCTTTTTTATATACTGTGAACCCTCGTTTATCACGGGGGTTACGTTCCAAAAAGAACCCGTGATAGGTGAAATTCGTGAAGTAGTAACCTTTATTTTTACCATTATTATACGATGAAATACTCCATAATACATTGAAACCAAAGAACAAAACCTTTTAACAGGCCCAAGCATTTGTTTAACAAATAAAAGTACTGTATAAACGTTTTTTTACAAATAACTACTGTAAAATAATTTTAATCATCAATACGAACTGAAGGCTTCAAATTGCGGAGATCAGCACCGCCACCGCGACCAGAGTCAGACTCAGGTGTATTTCCCTGCTGGTGTGTTTTTCTTCTAAAGCCCGCGGTGCAGGTGTGTTTTTCTTCTAAAGCCAGGTGTGTGTTTTTCTTCTGCCAGTGCGGTGTGTTTTTCTTCAAAGGCCCGGTGCAGGTGTGTTTTTCTTCTAAAGCCCGCGGTGCAGGTGTGTTTTTCTTCTAAAGGCCGCGGTGCAGGTGTGTTTTTCTTCTAAAGGCCGCGGTGCAGGTGTGTTTTTCTTCTAAAGCCGCGGTGCAGGTGTGTTTTTCTTCTAAAGGCCGCGGTGCAGGTGTGTTTTTCTTCTAAAGCCCGCGGTGCAGGTGTGTTTTTCTTCTAAAGCCGCGGTGCAGGTGTGTTTTTCTTCTAAAGCCGCGGTGCAGGTGTGTTTTTCTTCTAAAGCCACGGTGCAGGTGTGTTTTTCTTCTAAAGCCCGCGGTGCAGGTGTGTTTTTCTTCTAAAGCCACGGTGCAGGTGTGTTTTTCTTCTAAAGCCCGCGGTGCAGGTGTGTTTTTCTTCTAAAGCCCGCGGTGCAGGTGTGTTTTTCTTCTAAAGCCCGCGGTGCAGGTGTGTTTTTCTTCTAAAGCCTGCGGTGCAGGTGTGTTTCTTCTTCTAAAGCCCGCGGTGCAGGTGTGTTTTTCTTCTAAAGCCCGCGGTGCAGGTGTGTTTTTCTTCTAAAGCCGTGCAGGTGCAGGTGTGTTTTTTCGAGAGAAGAACATAGTTATCGGTAGTTGTTGTTGTTCTTTTTTCTTCTGGGCAAAAAGATTCTTATAAACCGACATGCCACCATTGATTATGTTGCAGAATGCAGAACACAACACACGATGCAAATCCGTGAAGCAGCGAGACCGTGAAAGGTGAACCGTGATGTAGCGACGGTTCACTGTATCTTGTTTGAAATGGTCTTTACACCCCGACAGTAGTCTATATAGACAACGTCCACCGGATGTCCCTCATTTTTGGCCGGATTTTCGTTACCTTCCTCTTTCTTCGTGTTGGTATACGGTGGTGGATTTCTGAGGACTATGGTTAACTGCTCCTCAGATCTCTGCAGGGTAAATTCGGACACCTAGCTAGACTATCTCTCCAACCTGAGTTGTGTTGATTTACGTCTTCCAATAGGAACCAATGGGCTTGGAGCTGAGAGCCACAGACAGGAAGTCAGACAGTGTTGAGAGACGAACACATCATTGGGGTTTATCGCGGGATTTGTTGACAGTATCAAAACACCAGCTTTATCCTTTAACTGACCAGTTAACAAGATCCAGAAAGTATCATATGGGACCTTTTGAAGCTCATATAAGAAACACAGTTACCGATTATGTCGTCCTGGGTGGCGTTGGCTCTGAAGTTCATGGCGTACAGGTCTGACAGGAGGACCCGGTAGCCCTGGGCCGCCAGCTCCTGCATCGCCGCGTCACGCGCCGCTGCGTTGAACGATACCGGACTCTGGTGGGCGTACACGATCAGGGCCGTCTTCTGAGCTGTGCCCCACACACACACACACACACACACACACACACACACACACACACACACACACACACACACACACACACACATATAGAGGAACACACAAACACACACATAGAGGAACACACACACACACACACACACACACAGGGACACACAGACGACACACACACACACACACACACACACACACACACACACACACACACACACACACACACACACACACACACACACACACACAGGGACACACAGACGACACACACACACACACACACACACACACACACACACACACACACATAGAGGAACACACAAACACACACATAGACACACACACACACACACACACACACACACACACACACACACACACACACACACACACACACACACACACACACACATACATAGAAGGACACACACACACGCACATAGAGGAACACACAAACACACACATAGAGGAACACACACACACACACACACACACACATACACAGGGACACACACACATATGCGCACGCATGCAGACACACAGACGACACACACACACACACACACACACACACATACATAGAAGGACACACACACACGCACATAGAGGAACACACACACACACACTAAGATATAAGAACACATTTTGTGATACCATTTTCTAATCAATAATCTTTTATAAATGTTTTAGAAGTTGGAACTAACAGCTTTATTAATGTTAATTTTTTTCAATTGCTAAATGACCGTGGGCCCGACCGGAGACACACATGCAAAACTCTACTGTGCAACTCTAGTCTGCACAGCAGCACTTCATGTAGACCAAACTCTAGTTTGCTTTTCATTGCTTGAAACTCTACACACTTATCCCACATGGCTTTAACCACAACGTGCCCAACACCGTGGACGTACAGCTCTTTGTTCAGATGCTAACACACTGCTGTCACAACTGTTAATCTCACAATCAGATGGAATAGATCTCAGTCTGGTGTCAAACACTGCTGATTGCAATTTTAGCTGAAAGCCTAAGCAAGTGTCTTGTTTTAGACTAGTTGGTGAACATATGCTGTATATATATATATATATAAATATATATATATATATATATATATATATATATATATATATATATATATATATATAGACTGAAAAACACTACATCTGTACTATGGTAAAACTGCGCTCTTACTGTTTTTCAGAAAGTAATGGAGGTGAAAGCAATGGAAACAGCACATTCATTAGTATTTAGAGATTATGCAGACATCCAGTGTGGTGAAGAAAACTTGCTGCATGATGCTGGAGAGAGGCAGGATTAGTCATACGAGTCTTTGATATGTTATGTAGCTTTAGTTTTTTTTTCCAGTAATTCCATAAATTACAAGAGACAAAATACTATATTGAAGCATTCCTTCTTGTTTACCTTAAAATTGGTATAACATCTGTATCTTTTCTTTTGAGTAGTGTGAAGTCACTCAAATTGTTCAAACTGTAAAGATGAGAAGTTTGTGATTTCTGTACTTGACATTAAAAATTAAAAAATAAGTCATACTTACATCTAAAAAAATAATTTGTGCTACTTGTTAACCTGCTATTAAAAAAAGACTGAAAAAGTAGCCCAGAGTTTGGTTTGTGCAGAGGAAGTTGTGTTTCAGAGAGCGGCAGAGAAACAGATTTATAGGAAGTAAAAACAGTGAATAAGTTGAGTCTTACCCATGTTGTGCGTCTGCTGGAGCCGTCTGCACTGTAGACCTGGTTCCTAGGGGCTCTTATATACCCTGTGGCCGTCTTCGCGTGAGAACCATGGTACGATATCAGATGAAGCAACACACTGGAGGGGAAGGGAAAAAAATCTCTGCTGTCAAACTATAAGACCGGTTTAGTTGAGTGTTTTGAAAGGGAGGAGTGAGTGTGTGTGTGTGTGTGTGTGTGTGTGTCGGGGCTGAGTGATAAGATTGGTTTCATTTGGCCTGGAAAAGAATGTTTGGGTCGCTTTCAAGGGATTTTCGGGGGGTCATGAGGCTTAATAAACTCTTTAATCCCACTTAATTTCACCTCGTTAGAGAAAAGGTAGAAGAAGGCGTCAGTTTAGTAAAGCCTGAGCTGTTCGTTCAAGTCTGTGTTTTTAATGTCACCTGTCACCAGGTTCTCTGCAAACAAGCTGTTACGACTGACTGGGTGACATAGGCTGGTAGAGTAGGTGAGAAACCCTTTCACGCACTTTACAGGGGGACAAGACTTCTAATGTAATGTGATAATAGTAATATTTCAAGGGGAAGAGAGGAAGAGACTCTACATTTCACTATTCACAAATATTTGAACATCAAAAGGCGAGTTAAAGCAGTTTAATTCAATTTGAGACTGAAAGTTTATTATTGACCTTAGACTAGTCTATATCGCCGGATATTCCATCGGATGCCCGTCATTTTCGTCCGGATGTCCGTCCCCTTCCTCTTTCTTCGTGTTGGCGTAACCCTGACCCTAACCTCCGGTGGATTTCTGAGGACTATGGTTACCTGGTCCTCAGATCTCTGCAGGGTAAATCCAGACAGCTAGCTAGACTATCTGTCCAATCACAGTTCTCTGTTGCACGACTAAAACTACTTTTGAACGTACACGCTCCACCAACAACTTCCTTTCCTGAGGCTATTTTGCAGGCGTCGCCATTGAGCTTGGCGAATGCCAATAAACCAGAGTACGTTATTCTGGACTAACCAGACCCTGCCTTGCAGCGCTGTGGAGGAAGGTCTGGCAATGCGAGACTAACCTGTTCACATGAGCCTTTCTTACATACAGCTATAAGGTTAAGCAATGTAATTCGTAGGCATTCCATGTAGTTTTTGTTGTTGTTGTCTGCGTAGGGAGGAGGTCGGGGGGGAAGGGGGGAAGGGGGGAGGGGGTGTGTCATGAAACACATCGCATTCAAGCCAGGGAGCACAGTTCATTTCCTGGCAAAAACAAAGGAATTTCACCCAGGAAACGTGTACTTGTTCTGTACTTTGCTAGTCGATTTTGGTGCATAAACTTAAGCGTTGTCGCCGCCTGACGCTCACTTTGTGTCCGCTAAAGTCAACTCCGTTGATACACCCGACAGTTCACGGAGCTCTGTACCATTTAGATTAGATTAGATTAGATTAGATTCAATTTTATTGTCATTACACAGGTACAAGGCAACAAAATGCAGTTTAGGTCTAACCAGAAGTGCAATAGCAGCAAGTGCAGGATATACACTGGTTGCAGGATATACAATGGTTGCAGGATATACAATGGTTGCAGGACAATGGTTGCAGGATATACAATGGTTGCAGGACAATGGTTGCAGGATATACAACCCGTTGGCGCCTAAACTCAACTACCAACTGCCACTGTTACCATGGAGCTTTGTAGCCAGATTCACGTGGACAAACTAGTTTTGTAGGATACTTTGGCATGCATAAATATTTGTACCGTGCACATGCTTTCTTTGCATATCCTTATGTGTCATTGTGGTTTTTGTGTGCTAAATAAATCAAATAATTTATAGCTCCTGATAGTGTTTCCACCTAGGGTCGGACAACATATCGATGTTGCGTCGATATAGCGATATGAGACTAGATATCATCTTAGATTTTGGATATATCGTAATATGGTAAGTGTTGTCTTTACAGGCTGCATTACAGTAAAGGGATGTCATTTCCTGAACTTACCAGACTGTTCTAGCTGCTCTAGTATTTTCCTTTACCCACTAAGTCATTAAATAATTTCTGGAGAATATTTAACAAAAATCTCATTGTGGAAATGACATTTTGTTAAAGCACCAATAGTCAACCCTACAATATGGTCGCAATATCGACATTAAGGTATTTGGTCAAGAATATCGTGATATTTGATTTTCTCTATCTTGCCGAGCCCTATTTCCACCCAATTCAGCTACTTTTAATTGCTTTGGGCCAGGAAAAATCATAATAGCATTGGGCTGGTAAATAAAAACGACAATAGGGAATTTAATTAAAGATCAAAACTTTGTGTGATGATGCAGGTTCAGGGTGGCCAGGCTTTGAGTCCTGTT
>JABXJD010000560.1:5000-55000 GCA_013375575.1 Percina caprodes | reverse complement strand
ACTTTTCTTTTTACCTCTTTGGTATTCTACGCGTCATTGTTCTTACCCCAGCGTACGTCTCATTTTAATGTTTTATTTTGACAGCGAGAGTCTTCCGCTGAAGGGTCTATCACGTAACCAATCAAACGTCGTCGTGCAGTCACGTGACCATACTTGATCTCAGCGGCGGGACAGGTTAGCGTTACAGTCGTAGCAAAACAAAGGTGTCAGAATCAAACGTCGCCAAGGCAAATCAGACGAGGAGGAACCCCCCCGGCCTCATAGTGAAAGCATGGTTACCTTTTAGGAAAAGTACGAAACAGCAGCTACGTTATGCGACACCTTCAGTTTCGACCAAAACAAACGGACATGTCAGCGTTCAACAACTCAACATCTAACCTGAGGAAACATGAAGCGGTAATTTTAGTTTTTGCTGTGGAGAGGTGAATGTTTGCCTTTTAGGTTACATACAGTATGTTTTGCACATGCAGTATCCATCCAAATTTGATGTGACAAGTCTCTCACTTAAGCTATTTTGTAAAAATTAATTTTAATTTATTTTATTGATTGGATGAACTATAATTTGCCTAAAGATGATTAGTTTGTATTTTTGTCTGTCTGATTGATGCTTGATGTGTTAAGAAATAAATCAGACGGTACTCAACAGTTACTCACTACTTGAGTAGTTTTTTCACCAAGTACTTTTTTACTCTTACTCAAGTAATTATTTGGATGACTACTTTTACTTTTACTTGAGTCATATTATTCTGAAGTAACAGTACTTTTACTTGAGTAAAATTTTTGGCTACTCTACCCACCTCTGTTAGTGGCACAGGCTTGGGTAGAGTGAGGCTTCATTGATTTTGGGCCCGATCCAATCTTTAGGGTGGATGGGTCAAACAAACACAAGACTTTCACCCATGAGAGTGGGGTCCATGTCCTGTTTTTATAAAGCACACTGTAAATAACGGCTGTGAAATCCACAGTTATTTCCTTTAGATTTCACAGTAACGCTATATATGTATATGATTGTTACAGTAGTATACTGTTAAGTTACATTACAACCTTGTCGACGTGACAACATCACAGTAGTGTAAGTATTACAGTTGAAATCACAGTAGTCAAAGCATTACTGTAAAAAAAAAATCCCAATATAGCCACTGTAGTACTTTAAATAGTAAAGTAAACTACTTAGGTTGTGTTTAATTGTTTTGTATTTTACAGTGAATACATAAAATACTGTAAAAGTACAGTACCTTTACTGTAAAAAAAATTCATTTTGTTAAATTTGTTATAGTGCAATTTTCTAGCCTTCACGACCACTAAAAGCTCTTCTACATACTCAGGAACCATTCGCACACATTCACACACATTCACACACATTCGCACACATTCGCACACATTCACACACATTCACACACATTCACACACATTCACACACATTCACACACTGTGGCCGAGGCTGCCGTACAAGGTGCCGCCTGCTCATCAGATAAACACTCACACACATTTACACTCCGATGGCACGGCATCGGGGGCAACTCGGGGTTCGGTGTCTTGCCCGAAGACACCCTCGACACTGGACTGCAGGAATTAAACTACCAACCTTCCGATTTGAAGCCACAGCCGCCCACAGCTATTGTCTGTATAGCACAGATAGTTGTTTTTTCCTGTATTTTTTTCCTGTTATGCATCCCATGTGAAGCTAGGGGTGGTGCGCGATCACAGAAGGCTTGTGTCACGTGACTGCACCAACAGTTCTGTTGGTGCACACACACACACACACACACACACACACACACACACAAACACACACACACACACACACACACACACACACAGCTTTAAAGATGTGACCGTTACATTCTCTGGTTTGAGGTCATATTTCCTGTGGGTCGTATCAGAGGGGAGGAACAACTGACCAATATCATTGCATGTACTGCGTAAAGATAAAAACAGGGGTGGCAGTACCCCATAGGGAGTTGGGTTGGGCCCCAGAGGGTCGCTTGTTCGAGTCCCCGTAGGGACCAAAGTACAGAGTGTGGACTGGTAGCTGGAGAGATGCCAGTTCACCTTGTGGGCACTGCCAAGGGGCTCTGAGCAAGCAATGTGCAGGATGTGGATGAGACTGAGGCTGGATGTGGGCATCCTTCCTTCCTGTTACCCTGGCCATGACGGTTTTGTTTTTCAGTGTACCCTGCAGGCCCAGCTGGTAATCCAGACCTGCAGCGGCCGGAGTGACACACTGAAGGGATTAACACAAATTTACCTCGGAGTGCACAGCAGAAAGTCTGATCCTGTCCTGTTCCTGGGTCTCATTATTTCCCCCCAACGTCATTAGCTCTTATTCCAAGTGCAAACTGTGCTGGCTGGCGTCACAGTTGCAGGAAAAACATCAAACATGGAGAGTTTCACAGGCTCAGAAATGTCCAGGAAACGTTTCCAAAGAAAGTAAAAGGAATAGTTCACCTAAAAAAAATATACAGTGAACCCTCGCTACATCGCGGTTCACCTTTCACGGTCTCGCTGCTTCACGGATTTGCATCGTGTGTTGTGTTCTGCATTCTGCAACATAATCAATGGTGGCATGTCGGTTTATAAGAATCTTTTTGCCCAGAAGAAAAAAGAGCGACAACAACTACCGATAACTATGTTCTTCTCTCGAAAAACACACCTGCACCGGGCTTTAGAAGAAAAACACACCTGCACCGCGGGCTTTAGAAGAAAAACACACCTGCACCGCGGGCTTTAGAAGAAAAACACACCTGCACCGTGGGCTTTAGAAGAAAAACACACCTGCACCGCGGCCTTTAGAAGAAGAAACACACCTGCACCGCGGGCTTTAGAAGAAGAAACACACCTGCACCGCACAGAAAAACACACCTGCACCGCGGTCTTTAGAAGAAAAACACACCTGCACCGCGGGCTTTAGAAGAAACACACACCTGCACCGTGGGCTTTAGAAGAAGAAACACACCTGCACCGCGGGCTTTAGAAGAGAAACACACCTGCACCGCGGGCTTTAGAAGAAAAACACACCTGCACCGCGGGCTTTAGAAGAAGAAACACACCTGCACCGCGGGCTTTAGAAGAAGAAACACACCTGCACCGCGGGCTTTAGAAGAAAAACACACCTGCACCGCGGGCTTTAGAAGAAGAAACACACCTGCACCGCGGGCTTTAGAAGAAGAAACACACCTGCACCGCGGGCTTTAGAAGAAAAACACACCTGCACCGCGGGCTTTAGAAGAAAAACACACCTGCACCGCGGGCTTTAGAAGAAAAACACACCTGCACCGCGGGCTTTAGAAGAAAACACACACCGCGGGCTTTAGAAGAAAAACACACCTGCACCGGGCTTTAGAAGAAAAACACACCTGCACCGCAGGCTTTAGAAGAAAAACACACCTGCACCGCGGGCTTTAGAAGAAAAACACACCTGCACCGCGGGCTTTAGAAGAAGAGGGGGGTGCTGATCTCCGCAATTTGAAGCCTTCAGTTCGTATTGATGATTAAAATTATTTTACAGTACAGTAGTTATTTGTAAAAAAACGTTTATACAGTACTTTTATTTGTTAAACAAATGCTTGGGCCTGTAAAAAGGTTTTGTTCTTTGGTTTCAATGTATTATGGAGTATTTCATCGTATAATAATGGTAAAAATAAAGGTTACTACTTCACGGATTTCACCTATCACGGGTTCTTCTTGGAACGTAACCCCCGTGATAAACGAGGGTTCACTGTATACAAATTGAATAAGCACTTTAAACGTTCCTTTTTGTAAGTTTTTATTTTATTTTTATTTTTTTGTTGTATTTATGTATAATATTGTAGTGTATTTGTGGTATTGTACTTATTCTCTAGTTTTTATGGGTATGATGGCGAGTGTGAGCACTGTAATTTCCATTTTTATGGATGAAATCAACTTGACTTGACTTATATAGTACTCACCTGCCTATAGAGAGCCGAAGTCACGCCCTTCTACTTTCAGCCAACGGGACCTGTCTTTCAAAGAAAATATGAATGATAGTCAATGGAGGGATAATATATATATTATTTTATCCCGTTTCAATTGAGCCATGGATTACAAATATGACGTTCATCAATTTAAAAGATATTCAAAGAAAGTCTCAGTTTAATGTTGAAGTATAAGACTGTGAAAATACATAATTAGAAAGAATACACGCTTCAATGTCACATGGACGACGTGTCGCTGAAGCTACGATGTCTGTGTGTATCGTACGCTCGCTTGTTCTCATGCTTATCTGCTGAAAACACTTCACTGGATAAAACCCCCCCCCTTCCTGTCCGTTGTGGTTGTGATAAATAAGTGTCTTTTGGAGTCAAAAACACTGAAAATTAACGATCTGGTTCATTTAAAAATGGCACAGATAGTCTATGAAGCAATAAACAACATACTCGCTGGTAATATTCAAAAAGTATTGTTTAATAGAGGTGGGGGGGTTCTCAGTGTTGTCGTCCCGTCGAGGGGGGGGGTGCAGTAGCTCAGTCCGTAGGGAGTTGGTTTGGGGAACCGGAGGGACGCTGGTTCAAGTCCCCGTTCGGACTAAAGTATGGTGGTGGACTGGTAGCTGGAAGGTGCCAGTTCACCTCCTGAGCACTGCCAAGGTGCTCTTGAGCAAGGCACCGAACCTCCAACTGCTCGGGGTGCCTTTCCATGAGCAGCCCCCCCCCCACACACACACTCTATCCAATCTCTCCATCTGTGCATGTATAGGTACTGAGCATGTGTGTAATTCAGGCCTGTGTGTAATAACAATTCTAACGCAAGTAATCATCTCCGTTACATATTAAACACGGACCAATTAAAATCGAGATATTATTGGCCCTTTGCGTAGCTAACGTCATTACACCAGTTACGTGGGAAGCGCATTCCCCGCAAAATTCAAATTAAAAATGACAGCAGCGGTGTCCGCCGATATCACAGCGTTGAGGAATTTCTCTAAACTCGATTTTAACGGAAAAAAGAGCTAATAGCAAGATGGAGGTCTACGCCAGCCTTAGATGGAGGTCTACGCCAGCCTTAGATGGAGGTCTACGCCAGCCTTAGATGGAGGTCTACGCCAGCCTTAGATGGACTACAGCAGGAAAAGGGACTAAAAAATTGTCCGATTGTTTCAAACTGACTGGTGTGAAAGAAAGAATGTGGCTATGTGGCCGTGCTAACAGTCAGCGGCAGGACTTCTACGGGGTCCTGGGATCTGAACAACCCGCCCGCAGCTTTAACCAAGCATGAAAAATCGTCAGCTCACATCCAGAGTCAAATTACGCTGAAAACCTTCGGTAAATCTCGGATGGACCTTGCACTTGACGAGCAAAAGAGGCTGAATATAACCCACCATAATGAAAAGGGAAAAGAAAACCGAGAGGTATTGAAGGATCTGATGAATGCGACCTGCTTCTTTGCAAAGCAAGAGCTGCTTTTCCTGGCAATGAGCAATGTGTGTTTTCATTGTTGCTGACTAGGACTGACAAACATAATTGGCCGCTGTGCAATTATTAGAACAAAGATGGTTGCATAACTTACATTCTGATGCTGAACATTAACTTGTGTGGGTGTGTGTGTGAGAGAGAATGTCACCCTGATTGGAAATGTCTTGATATCGAGAGTGTGTGCTTGTGCGTAACGTTTAGCCTGTTTTGATGGAGTATTAGCCAATAAATCAGGTAATCTGGCTTTCATGACACAGTGCCTCTTACTGACATCACCGCAAGTCACTGTATATGGGGATATTTTTGCAAATGTTTCTTAAAAAAATGAATGACCTCTGTCCACTGGAACGCTATGGCTTTTCATTTAAAATGATTCATTTAAAACAATTATACTTATCAAACAGATGGAATTAGAAATAAAAGCCTGCTTCTAATAAAAGCCGGGTTCCTTCTGCGGTTCAGGTAAATAAAAGGCCCCGGCTTTTATTTGAGGAATTACGGTAATCTGCGGGTCTCAAGGCCGGCTTTGGTCCGTTGTCACCCCAACATGACGTAATTCAATTACATTTTATTTGTAGTATCAATTCAAATATCAAAGTTATCTCGAGACACTTTACAGATAGAGTAGGTCTAGACCAGATAGAGCAGGTCTAGACCAGGTAGAGTAGGTCAAGACCACACTCCAGAATTTACAAGGACCCAACAGTTCTAGTAGTTCCCTCCAGAGCAAGCAACAGTGCAACAGTGGCGAGGAAAAACTTCCTTTAAGGCAGAAACCTCGGACAGACCCAGACCCAGACCCAGACCCAGACCCAGACCCAGGCCCAGACCCAGGCTCTTGGTAGGCGGAGTCTGACGGGGCCGGTTGGGGTTGAAATAAAGAGTGGCAATAACAGTCACAGTACGAGAAATGATATGAGAAATTACCCCTCCACCCCTCCACCCTTCCCCCCTTTCCACCAAACTGGCTGCAGGCTAACTTATGACTTTTGCGTCATCCTTTTTGTTTCCTGTTTCATCATCTGGACCCGCCCTGACCGAGATTAAAGGTATGATTCACTGAAACTAGTTTCATCCAGAACCGAAAAGATCATTATTATTATCAGTATTATATGTTCATACAATACATATACATGTTCCTTTACTTAAGATACTTAAGTAAAAGTACTGATGTACTAAGAACTCAATGCAGAAAAATCCTTAAGAAAAGTTCTGTGTTGAATGGTCTAATCATTTTGCCTATATAATAATAGGCCTGTATACTGTTGGGTAATTTAATTTATAATAAAACTTCATGTTTTATAAACTACATGTATGTTGTGTGTAAAAAAAATGTGTAAAGTAACTAGTAACTAAAGTTGTCAGATGAATGTAGAGGAGTAAAAAAGGTACAATATTTCTCTCTGAAATGTAGCGGGAAAAGAAAAGACACAAGTACAAGTACCTCAACATTTGGACTTAAGTACAGTACTTGAGTAAATGTACTTAGTTGTATCAGCTTCACTACACATGTCTTTGATTAGACCTTTCTGCAGAGGTCGGGTCGACTGTACTCCCACCGGACTTTAGTGGATATTTGCTTACTCATAATTCCTTAATGATCGGAAACTGAACTGCAGTGACAGGAGCTAAATGACATCACTGCACGTCATGTTGTTCTATTTTCAGTTTTTTCCATCACACAAAATGGGCTTTTGAAATAAGCTGAAAATGTCAACATTAGAAATATCAAATAACTTTGGAAAAAACATTAAAAAAAAGCACCCAGAACACTGAAAAAGTGACAAAAATGTCAGAAAAAGCGATAACACAACAATAAGGTAACGACCTGTACTGTCCTCACTAAAAAGTTGTTGTATTCTTCAGCTACACAGCTAGCTTAACATTATATAGAGAGTGTAATGCTGGAGAATATATATTTCTCCAGCATTACACTCTCCAAGATACCGGCAGGTTGTTGTGTTTGGCAAGATTTCATAAAGGAAAATATATCACTTTTGTAAAACTGTGAAGAACAACACACAAAAAAATACAAACACAGTAACTATCTTTGTAAGTCCAAAATATGGATATCACTGGAGAATTATTGATATAAATCAACATAATGTGTCAACACATTCTCACTCCCCAACGCTTGGTCAGGTGCCTTTATCGTCATTATTAGCTCATGGGTGGGGGGGGGGGCTTACGTTTCTGTGACACGTGGGATAACGGGCCGGTTAAGGACACACGTGGGACACGAACCCCGCTCACCTGGGTGACAAGTCTCAATTCTCAATTTCTCAATTTTATTTATAGTATCAATTCATAATGTTCATTTTCAATTTTGACCAGGAAGGACAATTTATGGTTAACGGGAAGACAACACAAGGGTTAAGTGAAGAAAGAACAAAAGAAAGATGGAATGATGGAAAGATGGTAAAGAGAAAGAGGACAAGAGGACAAGAGGACAGACAGACAGACAGACAGACAGACAGACAGACAGACAGACAGACAGACAGACAGACAGACAGACAGACAGACAGACAGACAGACAGACAGACAGACAGACAGACACGGGCCTAAAGGTCAGAAGACCAAGCTTGTTGGTTCATTTCCCCCACTGAGGTGCAGCTTCCAGGTGGGAATGGGATCAGTGTGTTCCTGCATATATATAGCGCTTTTCTAGTCTTAGCAACTACTCAAAAGCACACACACACACACACACACACACACACACACACACACACACACACACACACACACACACGTCTCGTCCACCTGTCACTTGACCCACGCTTTAACAACAGTTTGTTTTCAGCTTCCCTCGGGTCGCACAGTGTTACTATAGGAAACACTTAATGACATCACGTCTGATGACTTCCTAGTAATCAGCTGGTCTCAACCTGGGGATAAAAACAGTGATGACAGTGATTCACAAAAAGTCAAGTTGAGTCACAGCCCTTCCAGTAATTGTATTAAAACAACAGACATGATTTCTATGAGAAAGTCATGTTTCCTCTGAAAAAAGCTGGAAAAGTGGACGTTGAATGGTGAAGATTTTGGGCATAGTTTTCACCTAGAGACATACGTTAAACAACGGCAGAACAACACACACAGCAACAGTGCGACCATTTTACATTCACTCCCTGAAAGATGGGTGTCTGTTTTTCATTTCCCCAACCAGCCAAGTCTGAGCAGTTTTATGATGTTTCCCGTAATCATGTGTTTCCGTCCCAGCTAACGACTTTCTTAACAGTTATCAGCTGGCTTCAATCCAGAGGCCGTAAAAAACAACAACAGTGAGTCACAAAAACGTCACAGTGCTTCCAGTGATGTAAAACATGAGATACGGTTGCATTGAGTACTTTTATATTTTACATTAGTATTATAATGCTAGTGAATGTTTGCGTTAACTATTAACTTGTCGTGATTACATACAAGTACCTTCGGCGCGTGGATAGAGGAAGAGCACGGAGACAGCTTGGACTGCGTAGCGTGGTCCATTTCTTTAGTGACACTTCCTCCAAAACACGCTTCAGCATCTCATCATGTCCCTCCGCCAACCTGTTACCTGGGTTACAGGCAGCGTAGGCCTACGACATGTTAGACAGCTCCCTTGTTAACTCAAGGAACACAATACACTATGATGCTACAATTGATGGAAATATGTGACTTATTTTAGTAACCCTACAACACGGTCATTTGTTAATTAAATATTCACAAAATAAATCTCATCTTACAGCAATGTTTCCCAAACTTAGGGTCGGGACCCAAAATGGGTCGCAGACCCGTTTTATTGGGTCGCCAATTGGCAGAGTAAAATGAGAATCTGGCTTTTCGACTTTAGCGTACCTGAAAAACAAATACAGAAACAAACTAAATGCTCAGCATGACCTCAGAATGGCCTCAGAATGACCTCAGAATGACCTCAGAATGACCTCAGAATGACACTTTCAAAAACCGAACCTAGAGTAGATCAGCTGGTTGATATCTTCAACCAGACACATACATCTCATTAAATTCAAGTCAGCATTATTAAAACCATGTTGGTGTGGGTCCTGAGGGACGATGGGAGGGGACGGAGACACAGAGAGGACAATAGAGACCTTTTCTGTTTTTGATTACTTTTATAATGGAATAAATATATTTCATATACATTAAATTCATGGTTTGTTCCATCTTTTGTCCATAGTTTAAAAATGTAGATGTTACAATGATTCATAAATTTGGGTCCCGGGGAGACACCAGGTTTCTCTTTTGGGTCTTGAGCTGAAAAAGATTGGGAACCACTGTCTTACAGTATTACAGTAAAAGTTGGAGATACATATGCAAATATAAATCAGTTATTCGTCATTTACTGTCATGTATTGGCTATTTTGATAATCAGTTTGAGTCATTTTTTAGTAAAAAAGTCCTAAATTCTCTTATGTCAGGTTATTAAATGTGAATATTTTCTAGTTTCTTCTCTCTTCTGTGACAGTCAACAGAATCTTTGAGTTGGGGACAAAACAAGACATCTGAGGATGTCATCTTGGGCTTTTTGGGAAAAACTGATCCACATTTTTCACCATTTTAAGACATTTATAGACCCAACAACTAATCCGTTAATCACGAAAATTGTACAAAAGTGGATGTGTTTGGTGTAGTGCATTGACAGTGGTTCTGAGTTAATGAGTGGACATGATTAACCCGTTTATGAGGCTTATCCTGGCTATGGCTATCCTGGCTCTGATCATTGGGGTATTGTGCCAGGGTCTGAAGTCATATTAAGGCTCTTTTGCCCAAATGGCCCGTTACCCCAAAACACGAAAAGCTCTGAAAATTAACACTAGAGTTAGTCAAATTCCTCGTATGTATCCTCATACCTGGCGAATAAAGCTGATTCTGATAATCTCGCACTGCCAGACCTATTTCCACAGCTCTGTGAAGTAAGGTCTGGCCACACCACAGATGCATTCTGGGATAGGAGAAAGGATAGGACAGGGTAACGAGGTAACAAAAGCAGGTGACACAAGGGCTGGGAAACAGGTGGAAAACACAGGAAGTAAAGCTAGACACAACAAAACAGAAAACCCAGACTGTCAAAATAAAACAGGAAACAGAACAGACACTCACAGGACGACACAAGACAGGAACTACAACTAGACAAGAGTTAAGGTTTGGTATTTTGTTATATATGTCGTCCTTGTGATTGTGTTATTTTTTGGTCTTGTATGTGTTTTAGTCCTTGGTTGCTCCCTTGTCTTGTCTAGTTGTGGTTTCTGTCTTGTGGCCTCTTGTGAGTGTCTATATGTTCTGTTTCCTGTTTTATTTTGATAGTCTGGTTTTCTGTGCTGTCTTGTCTTCTTGACTTCCTGTGTTTCACTTCTTGTGATGTTTTCCACCTGTTTCCCAGCCCTCGGGTCATCTGCCTCACGTTATCTCGTTACCCTCTGTATTTAGTCTTGTGTTCCCCTTGGCCGTTGTCAGATCATTGTAGTGTTTGTGCGTGTCAGGCATTGTGAGGTACCACCTGCCACCTGCCTACCTACCTACCACCTACCTAGCCAGAGTGGCTAGGTAGGTGGTAGGTAGGCAGACTCGAACATTGTATATTTCCAGAGGTGATTACTTTATTTCCAGTGGTCTGCAGTACACACATAATTAAAAAAAATCAAAACTTAAAGAAAATAACACATTAAACTAGCCTCACCTTCCTCTTTTTCCCCTGGGAGCTGTTATGTCCCAATGTTGTATGCCCCCACACACACACTCTTCCCACTCCCAAACAAGGCCAGAACAAAGAATTGCAAAGTAAAAGTTTCTATTTAATACAGAGTTGAGGTCCCAACATCACAAACAAAATCATACTAGAGGCAACCTAAACTTTCCTAAACCAAACAACATGCAAAGAAAAGACAAAGCTCTAACTTAAACTCCTACAAGAAAAACAGGAGATAAAGGCAACAAGCCAAAGAAAGGACTTCTCACTCCTACCACGCTGCTATTAGCAGCACAAAACCAGGCTGAACCATTACTCACACAATCTTAAATGACATCACAGTTATACAGATGTTTGGATTTGGCAGAGTGAAGAGAGAGGGTGGGGGGTCCGATGGGGCTTTAAAATGGCTCCCGTCCTCCTGGCGACCAATCAGGAGACAGCAATCACCTCTGCTGGACCAATCCGGTGTGCACACCTGTTCTCCAGTTTCTGTGGTAGGAGATCACCTCCTATAGCAGGGTGAGATACATAACACAAAATGACCCCAGGGTCATAACAGGAGCACAAATCCCACTATTTATATAGGGTGGTCAATTCAGTGACCCCCCCCCCCCCGCTTCAGTCCATCCCATCCTAGAGCAGGTTGATCTCCTCCATGACATTAATACCTCGCAATGTCTTAACCTGTGAAACTTAGTTACCAGTTCACTCCTATCCCAATGACTACAAAACAGGTCAGGGTTATTCATGCCTTTTTTATATAATAACCAAAAACAACCAAAATAAACATTCCTATAGGAAAGAAAACCCTCTACTTGGTTTGGCCCGGTGATGTCATCCATGACCACCCTATTCCTATAAAACAGGACATACTTAGGCCTAGACCAGTGGTTCCCAATCTTTTTCAGCTCAATACCCAAAAGAGAAACTTGGTGTCTCCCCGGGACCCAAATTTACAAAAATACACCATGAATCATTGTAACATCTACACTTTTAAACTATGGACAAAAGACGGAACAAACCATGAATTTAATGTATATGAAGTGTATTTATTCCATTATAAAAGTAATCAAAAACAGAAAAGGTCTCTATTGTCCTCTCTGTGTCTCCGTCCCCTCCCATCGTCCCTCAGGACCCACACCAACATGTTTTTAATAATGCTGACTTGAATTTAATGAGATGGATGTGTCTGGTTGAAGATCTCAACCAGCTGATCTACTCTAGGTTCGGTTTTTGAAAGTGCCCTTCTGAGGTCATGCTGAGGTCATTCTGAGGCCATTCTGAGGCCATTCTGAGGTCATTCTGAGGTCATTCTGGGGTCATTCTGAGGTCATGCTGAGGTCATTCTGAGGTCATGCTGAGGTCATTCTGAGGTCATTCTGAGCATTTAGTCTGTTTCTGTATTAGTTTTTCAGGTACGCTAGAGTCGAAAAGCCAGATTCTCATTTTACTCTGCCAATTGGCGACCCAATAAAACGGGTCTGCGACCCATTTTGGGTCCCGACCCTAAGTTTGGGAAACATTGACCTAGACAATTGTCATGCACTGTGGAACTGAACAAAGGAGCAAACAATTGTAAATATCAACACAGGGAAACCTTTAAACCATGTTTTAACCTAATAAAATGGAACTGAAACTAACATGGCTGTGTCTACTTGCTGTAGCTGATGACCTGTATGGGGACGAGTGGTGAGCAGACCCACTTCGTCACAGCCATCCTTTGTGTGTCTCTGGATTCCCTTCTTCCCTTCGTCACTGGATTTACTCACCTGCTACTTACTCACTCACCACCCATAGGAAAACTGTGTTTCTCATCTGTTGTTCAATCTCGTCTCTTGAGATCAATTTGAGCTTCTCATATTCATATCATTCTGTGATCATTTGTTTCTGAGTTACTTCTCCTAAGGGTCCCTTAGGAGCAAGACATGAGCTAAAAATAGACAAGACACCAGTAAGACAAAGGAGGTTGAATTAAGAAAACCATTTGAGCAATACTTGAGAAGTGGGATAAACAGAGGAGATCTCATAATTGTATATCCCTGATCTCAATTATGACTTAGTTCAAGACATAATTGAGAATCTCTTTTTAGCTTATGTCTTGCTCCTAAGGGTCCCTTAGGAGAAGTAACTCAGAAACAAATGATCACAGAATGATATGAATATGAGAAGCTCAAATTGATCTCAAGAGACGAGATTGAACAACAGATGAGAAACACAGTTTTCCTAGCTGCTTTCTTGTGTGAAAGACTCCTTAAGTTTCTATTTGGATTTTGCTCACCAGACCTTACCTGTTTGTAAGACTTTTCAAGTTCTTATTAAATTATTATTATTTATCCTGCTGCAATCTCCTCGCTTTCCTGCATTTGGGTCTTAACATCATGAAACCTGACAGTTTCCACTAATTTCCCTCACTGTTTTTAACAATACAAGGCTGCAAACACGGACTATGACGTGAAACGGTAAACAGGAAACAGAACATACAGACACTCACAAGAGACCACAAGGCAGAAACCACAACTAGACCAGACAAGGGAGCAACCAAGGACTAAAACACATACAAAACCAAAAAATAACACAATCACAAGGATGACATATATGACAAAATACCAAACCATAACAGAATTAGGTGATCATTTCTACTTTATTCATCATAAAACAGGCAAAACAAAGTGAGTCACCATTTACCATGGTTGAAAAAACACAATATTTGGCTGTCATTTGTAATGTAGGCCTACTGTTAAAGTACGAGGTCTTTTGTTTTGGAGGGATTTTTTTTTTTTTTAGCTTTTCTGCAAGTTTTTATTTTTTGGTTAAGTGGTCCTTGGTCTGAAAAACTGAAAAAGTTTAAGAAACACTATACTAGAAGAAGAATGAACCTGGTAACTTCTGGTTAAAGCAAGTGTAACTAAGAAGAAGCTCCTGTAAATATGTTTTGGGAAGTTAACTCTCTGTAGGGAAATTTTAAGGAAATGGAATTAATAAGTTGTTTTGGGAAACGGGGAAGTCTCCTCGGGTGAATATCACAAATCATTCAAATCATATCCCTTCATATGCTTGTGTAGAGATAGCATTGTGGCCTTAAGCACTGTCATAGACGAGGAAATGGATACGAGGCAGCAAAAGTCCTCCATAAACACTATTGTTACACTTTTGTTTTTTTATCTTAAGAAGGTTCCACGCTTGTTTCCCGTTAAGACAAACTCTCGTGTTACTATTAAAATGAACAGCTGTTACTGTATTCATCAACAGATGTTGCGTAATCTACAAACGGAGAGGAAGCTCAGCCAGCTCGGTGAGCTCATTCTGTGTGTCTAAATACAGGCGACACACATTTATACTGAAGAGGAGGAGATGGCCGTGACGTTGCATCAGCCCACTATCATGATGGATGTTTGACATGAAACACCTTAAAGGAATGTCTGCTGTGTAGCAGGCCATAGTCCAGGTCATGTTTTAGGTAAACCCCTTCCATTAAGTAAAACCCTCTTCATCTTCTAGCAACCCCCCCACATCACTTACATAATTGTATTTGTTTTGTGTGTTTGTTTGACTGAACCTAGCACCAGACTTCCTTCGGAGAGGTGCAAATGTGTCGTTGCAAACGTCATTCCGATTGGTTTTCAATTTCAGGGTCAGTCTAAATACAGACACTTCCTCCACTCTTTATGATACTTGGAGAGAAGTATCACTGGGAACGTCGCCAAAAGTCCTATCTGGAATTTGGAAAGCATCGGGTAGTTACTCTTTGACTTGTGTTTGTATCAGTGCCAACACCACATAAAGATGCAATCATTCAAAATAGCCAAGTATGAGAACACGTACAAGGAATTTGACTCTGGGTTTTCCATTGGTCTGAATGTGCTGACACAGAAATAGACTTTACACCAAGAACAAGGACCACAAAGAGGAACAAAAGTAAAACATAAACAATGACGACTGAGAGAAATAACCCTGAGGGTTTGTAAAAGGAACCCAGCGAACATTAACAATAAAGGCTGTGCATGCTTGACACCAGTGTACAAATGAACATCCGTCATCATCCTTTTCATCTGGGGTCGGATCACGGGAGCAGCAGCTCCAGCAGGGGACCCCAAACTTCCCTTTCCCGAGCCACATTAACCAGCTGGTGGATGCCGAGGTGTTCCCAGGTCATGGTGGAGATGGACAGGCTGTTCTCATCCACTATTTCTACATAAAGCTACAGAAAGTTAAGCACTGTAATAATTAAACCTATTTATTACTATATGCACTCGGTTGACTGCTGCTGTATAAGAATACTGTGGACCGCTCAGGGAGGAGGTCGGGGTGGATGTTTGGGTCATAAACCACAAAGCCTTTGATAGGGGAGCAGAGTTCACTTCCTGGGAGTGTTAGTCTGAATCATGAAAACAAAACTTTAAAACTAGATGGCTGATGGTTGGCAGAAAAGGCAGTCGGACTGACTGTCTCCTCAAGTTGGCCACAAAAAGCACCTTGGAAGACACCCAAGCGGCAGCTGATTGGACGAACGCGTCGTACGTGGGTCTGGGTTCTCTGGAAATTCAAAGCCAGACTGTCATGGCGGCTCGTTCAGAATACGATCTCATATTTTACTAAAAGAGTTCACTGAAACGTGTTTCTGGAAACATTTTAAGGAGAAACAGGCCGTGCAGCTGCTGAATCTGTCTTCATTTCAGATCCACAAAGGTCACTTTAAAAGATTTTCGGCAGATTTTGAGAGACTTTAGTCACGCTCATCCAACTCCTCATTTCCGGGTAACCACTCCACCAATCAGATTGGTCATTTGAGTCCGACTGCCGGCAGTGGCTACCTTCCGAGTATGTCAGGTCGGCCAAAATGAAGGCAAGGCAAGGCAGCTTTATTTGTATAGCACATTTCAGCAACAGGGCAATTCAAAGTGCTTTACACAAAATCAGTTAAAAAAAACAGTTAAAAGAAAATAAAACCAATAAAACACAGAAGAAACAGTTCAAAATAAAAACAGATAAAACACAAGAATAAAAGTTACAGTGCAGTATAAGAGATTACACATTAAAGAAATGAACATCATTTAAAGAAAGGCAACATCAGAAAGAAAGGTCTTTAGCATTGATTTAAAAGAACTGAGAGTAGCAGCAGACCTGCAGGTTTCTGGGAGTTTATTCCAGATATGAGGAGCATAGAAACTGAAAGCTGCTTCCCCCTGTTTAGTTCTGACTCTAGGAACAGAAAGTAGACCTGTCCCAGATGACCTTAGAGGTCTGGGGGGGTCATAGTGTACTAGCAGATCAGAAATGTATTTAGGCCCTAAACCGTTTAGTGATTTATAAACTAGCAAAAGAACTTTGAAATCAATTCTTTGGGGCACAGGAAGCCAGTGTAAGGACTTCAGAACTGGAGTGATGTGATCCAGTCTCTTGGTCTTAGTGAGGACTCGAGCAGCAGCGTTCTGAATCAGCTGCAGCTGTCTAATTGATTTTTTAGGGAGACCTGTAAAGACCCCGTTACAGTAGTCAAGTCTACTGAAGATGAAAGCATGGACAAGTTTTTCCAAATCCTGTTGACACATAAGTCCTTTAACCCTTGATATATTCTTAAGGTGATAATAGGCTGACTTTGTAATTGTCTTAATGTGGCTGTTAAAATTCAGGTCAGAGTCCATGATTACACCAAGACTTCTGTCTCTGTTGTTTTTAACATTGTTGTTTGAAGCTGAGCGCAGACTTTTAATCGTTCCTCTTTTGCTCCAAAAACAACCACCTCAGTTTTTCCCTCATTTAATTTCAGAAAGTTTTGGCACATCCAGCCGTTAATTTGTTCAATACACTTAGTCAGTTTTTGTATTGGACTATAGTCCCCTGGTGATAAGGTTATGTAAATTTGTGTGTCGTCCGCATAACTATGGTAACTTATTTTGTTGTTTTCAATAATCTGAGCCAGTGGAAGCATGTAGATGTTAAACAGAAGAGGCCCCAGAATGGAGCCTTGGGGAACTCCGCACGTCATATTTGTACGCTCAGATGTATAATTACCTATTGACACAAAGTAATCTCTATTCTGTAAGTAGGATTTAAACCAGTTTAGTACTGAGCCAGAAAGGCCAACCCAGTTTTCCAATCGGTCTAGTAATATGTCGTGGTCAACCATGTCAAATGCAGCACTGAGATCAAGTAATACTAAGACTGTAATTTTGCCATTATCTGTGTTAAGGTGGATGTCATTAAAGACCTTAACGAGAGCCGTCTCAGTGCTGTGGTGTGGTCGGAAACCCGACTGAAAGGTATCAAAACTGTTGTTTAGTGACAAGAAATGGTTGAGTTGTTGAAAAACTGCTTTTTCAATGATTTTACTTAAAAATGGAAGGTTTGATATTGGCCTATAGTTTCTCATTAGTGACGTGTCTAGATTGTTCTTTTTTAAGAGTGGCTTGATTACTGCAGTTTTCAGGGCCTGTGGAAAGATTCCTGAAAGAAGAGACATGTTCACAATCTGTAGAAGATCAGAAGACAAACAATTTGAGACATTTTTGAAAACACCCGTTGGTAGAATATCAAGGCAACAGGAGGAGGTTTTCAGATGTTGTATAATGTCCTCCAGGTTTTTATGGTTGATCGCATGAAATTCTGTCATATTGGAACTAGTTCTGCTTGAACACTGTGACAACACATATCCTGTACTTGATATGGAGGCACTGACTGTTTGCCTAATCTTCTGAATTTTATCTTTGAAGAAGGAGGCAAAGTCATTGCAGGCCTTGGTAGATAAAAGTTCAGATGCTACTGGTACTGGAGGGTTTGTTAACCTATCGACAGTAGCAAACAAAGCACGTGAATTATTATTGTTTCTAGAGATAATATCAGAGAAGAAGGACCGCCTTGCATTCCTCAGTTCCAAATTATAAATGCGAAGTCTCTCTTTATAGGTGTTATAATGGACCAGGAGATTTGTTTTTCGCCACCTTCGTTCAGCTTTTCGACACTCTCTTTTTTCTGCTCTCACCAGTGGGACATTTCTCCATGGAGACCTTTTCTTACCAGAGACAACTTTGACCTTAGTGGGAGCAATGGCATCAATAACATTTGTAATTTTACAGTTGAAATTATCTACAAGCTCAGTGACTGAGAGCCCTGAGAGAGCGGGTGTGGAGGAGAAAAGCTGAATAAATGTTTCACTGGTGTTTTCAGTGATAAACCGTTTTCTGACTATCTTTGTTTGGACACTTTTGGGCACAGAGATAGAGCCGTTAAAGAAAACACAGGAATGATCAGACAGAGCAACGTCAGTCACCACAACCTTGGAAATGTTCAGACCCTTGGAGACAATCAGGTCCAGAGTGTGCCCCTTATTGTGCGTGGGCTCTGTCACATGCTGAGTCAGTCCATAGTTCTCAAAAACACAACACAGTTCTTTGGTCCCCCTGTCCTGGGGGTTGTCAACATGAATGTTAAAATCACCCACAATGATTACACAATCAAAGTTAATGCAGATTATAGACAGCAGTTCAGTGAAGTCATCAATAAAGGTTGCACAATATTTAGGTGGCCTGTAGATGTTTAGAAATATTGCTTGAGGGATGACCTTAACTGAATAGCCATATATTCAAAAGAAGCAAAATTTCCATAACATATTTGCGTACAATGGAATGAGTCATTAAACAAAATGGCGACTCCACCTCCTTTCTTATTCACTCTATTCTCGCTCATAAAACTGATGTTAGGGGGAGCTGACTCGATGAGAACAGCAGCGCTGTTATTATGGTCTAACCAGGTCTCAGTTAAAAACATAAAATCTAGATTGTGATTAATAATAAAATCATTGATTAAAAATGATTTTCCTGCCAAAGACCTGACGTTTAGTGAAGCTAGTGTTAGTGTGTTCTCATTTTTTGGGACAGGCTGTGGCTGACGAGGAATGGATGCTAAATTTTCTAAGTTTGCAGTTAAGTGCTTATTCGCCATCCTTTTTCTATTATCTATCACCACATAAATTGAGGAAGAATTGAAAACACAGGGCCCGGGCTTGTCTTTGAAAAAGTCATGAGTGTCACTAGTCCTGGAGCCTAGGCCCGGCACATATCAGTTTTTGCATGCTGGATTTTGTCCTTATGACTCTGGGGCAGAGGTGCCTGGCGTTTTACTTTTGCCCGGGCTTGAGTGATGGGGGAAGGAAGGGGGGTAAATATGGTTCCAACATCTACCAGCTGCTTCATCTGGTCAGTGAACTCCAACATGGTAGTAGGGGAAAGAGGGGAAAGGGTGAGTGGAGACAGCAATGGCTCCTCAAAGGGTTTGGGGTTGGTAGGGGGGTTTGAGGGGTACTGGACGGGTGAAAAGGGGAGTTGAGGTTCCGTTTCTCTACTCTGTGGTCTCCCACGGTCAAATCTGTGCACAGGTGGGGGCTGTGGTGAATCACTTTCATGCTTTGTTGTGTCTTCCTCTTGTTTAGATTGGTCTTGTCTTTTGTCCTTGACGGGGTATGTGTAGCGCAGAGAGTAAAGTAGGTTAGAGGTGAACAGCTTTACTCCTGGCCTGTTTAGGAAAAGTCCATCTGCTTTAAAAAGATGTCTGCGCTCCCAGAAAATGTTAAAATTGTCAATGAACTGCAGAGAATGGACGATACATTGAGTTGACAGCCATTTGTTTAGTGCCAACAGTCGGCTGAATCTCTCAGCTCCTCTTCTCACTGGCGGTATAGACAGACAGACAGACAGACAGACAGACAGACAGACAGACAGACAGACAGATTGATAGATAGATAGATAGATAGATAGATAGATAGATAGATAGATAGATAGATAGATAGAGGGCCACTGATAAACACGTCTGCGTTTAAGGAGCTGACTTGGTTTAGCAGTTCCATAAAGTCCAGTTTCTGCAATTCAGACTGTTGCTTTACAACATCATGTGACCCTATATGTAGTATAATGTTCTTCACAGTTAGGTGCTCTGCCATGATATCTGGGATTCTTTGGGTCAAGTCAGACACCGTGTCTTTGGGAAAACAGAGTATTTTGGTGTTTTTACTGTTTTTTTAAATCTTTTACAGCAGAGTCACCCACAATCAGGGTCTGAGGCCCAGTTGTTGTTAGCTTTTACTTTTGAAATGCTCTTGGTCCTTACCCTGCTGTGTGGCGATGAGACGCAATCCCGGTCATCAGATGGCTGTCCAGCGTCCAGCAGCAGAGGAGCAAATCTGTTATCTATTTGCACATCAAGTTGTTGGGTGGGCATTTTGTTGCTTATTTTCCCTTTTGCAGCTGTCCACGGCTGTGTCCGACTAGGTACAGGGGTTGAAGAGGCGCTCTGCTGGGATGATAATGCAGGCCAGCCGGTCGTATCACAGATCTCAGGGCGCTGTGCCCTGCCCGTTAGTCGTCCTCCTATTTCCCAGGAAAATGATTTACTCTTAGGCTTTGCACCAGCCGAGTTCCAGGGAGGACTACCACTTGTTGATTTACCCGTTCCACAGCCCTCCTGTTTCTTTGTAGTCTTCTTGGTGCTAATTAGCCGTGTGTTAGCATGCTTTTGTCCATTGTTTTGGGTCCATGGTAAAGTGGTGTCATTTCCACAAGATCTGTTCACTTCCACGTTCACTTCTAATAGGTGAACCTTGGTTTCCAGAAGTGCAATCTTCTGAAGGAGTTTGTAGTAGTCATCCACGGAAAAAGGAGGCATCTTGCTGCTAATTAGCTTTAGCTGAACAGACTCGAGTCAGCGACCTCGCCGGACTGGGTTAGTGTGTCAGGGCCTGAAGACTGACTCCGTGTAGGCGTGTGTTTTAACACACCTACATGAAGTCCTGCCAATTCGTTTCAAGGCACAGTTTCTGAATACGAGCTGTATGCATTCCTCTGTGGATTGAGCACTTTGATACCTTCACAGTATTTATAGTAACATCTCCACCTCAGTCAGGCTCTAGACTCTAGTCATCCAACCAAAAACCCTTTGACTTTGAATTGAATTGATTGCATTGAATGCCTTTATTGACATCGTACTTTACAATACAGCAAAATTAGGAGTGTTACTCCACTGGGTGCATACAATAAATACAATAAATAATATTTACAGGACATTAAAAGCAGTAAAATAAAAGCAATAATCAGGTAGTGCAAGAATGACTGGCCTCTGTCCTGGACTGTCCTCTGGACCCCATAGAGAAAGTAGGGGAGAGAAGGATGTTAGCCAAGCTGACATCCATCATGGACAACACCTCTCACCCCCTACATGACATTGTGGGGTCCCTGAGCAGCTCCTTCAGCAGCAGACTGATACCCCCCCTACATGACACTGGGGGGTCCCTGAGCAGCTCCTTCAGCAGCAGACTGATACCCCCCCTACATGACACTGGGGGGTCCCTGAGCAGCTCCTTCAGCAGCAGACTGATACCCCCCCCGGTGTAAGAAGGAGAGGTACCGCAGGTCCTTCATCCCGGCCGCTGTCAGACTCTACAACACCTGCACTACCTGATAATGTTGTAGTTTCTGTTACTGTGTTTCTTTTACTTCGCACACTCTAGATATCTTCTGTATTTATATTTTTCCAGTTACAAGTACTTACTTTTTCAATATTATTTATGGTTACCTATTTTTGCTATACTATTTTAATTACATATTCAATTTAATTTAACGTCAGTCACTCTGCAATATTGTTCTACCGCACTTTACGCAACCTTCACTTGATGTCACTACATTTACCGTCTGCTCACTGTCTGCTGTTTGCGTTTTTGTATGTTTATTTGTGTGTTTGTTTGTTGTTGTTTTTTGTTTTTATTGCTTTTATTGTAGAAAATGCTGCTGCTGTGACAAGTAAATTTCCCCGCTGTGGGATGAATAAAGTATTATCTTATCTTTGTCTACATTTGTTTAGGGATACTATTGCATTTGGGAATAAGCTATTTTTAAATCTGGTGGTCCTGGATTGTATAGACCTACAACGCCTACCAGAGGGTAACAGTTGAAACAGGTGGGGGCCAGGATGAGGGTTGTCCTTGATGATGTTCTTGGCTCTTGAGAGAGTGCAGCTGAGTGTAATATCTGACAGGGAGGGGAGGGGGAAACCAATGATATTTTTTCTGCACTCTTGATCATTCTCTGCAGAGCCTTTTTGTCTGCAGTATGAAAGGATGTTCTCAATGGTGGATCTGTAAAAGGACACCAGCAGCTTCGCATTCATGTTGCTTTTCTGAGTATCTTCAGGAAGTGAAGGCACTGCTGTGCTTTTTTGACACAACTGTTGTTGTGTTAGGTAACCACAAGAAACAATCCGTGATATGGATGCACAGGAATTTGAATGAATGAGACGAGGGAAGCAGAAGTGCACTGATTTCCGGGTTTTAGGGCTTGTTTCTGCATCACTCTATAACCGGGACATTGATATGAAACACAATGTGGAATTGTTAATTTTATATATAATTACACTACCAGTTTGGGGTCACTTACAAATTTCCATACCACTCCATTATAGACAGAATACCAGCTGATCTGAGTGGGGGCTAATCTTTAATGCAATATCTACATTGCCCATCATCAGCAACCATTCATCCAATGCCCCAAAGGCTGATTCTGTTCACCAATCTGATATCATTTTTTTTTATTTTTTTTATTTTTTATTTTCAAGAATTTTCACAACAAAAGAACATTCCCTGAGCCAAGAGCAATGAAATCAATAGCTGAAATACTGATGCCACATATACAATATTTCAAAATAAATGTAACACAATAAACCAGATCACCTGAAACTTTGAATACCCTAAAAGAGAAAACTGCACACACACAAACTGATATCATTTTAAAAAACTAACTAGAAAAACATTGGAGAACCCTTTTCCAATTATGTAAGTACATATTGTAATCTGAAAATTGCACTGATTAAAAAAAACAATGCAACTGATCTCAGCTGGTATTATATGATGGAGTGCAATGGAAAATTCTAAGTGACCCCAAACTTTTGACCGGTAGTGTGTGTGTGTGTGTGTGTGTGTGTGTGTGTGTGTATATATATATATATATATGTATATATATATATATATATATATGTATATATATATATATATATATATATATATATATATATATTTTATTTATATAGCCTTGTAAAGTGTCAAATGTAAAGCACTTTGAGTTAAGGTGTAATAAAAATTGCTTTATAAACAAAATTGCCTCTGCTGAAGGCTGCCACAGAGAGTTTTTACAACAGTACAAGATGATGCAACTTTGGGGGGAATCCCTTCCAATAATAAAAACATTTAGCTGCCGGGCTTCCTGAAGGCGTTAAAGACAGGCCTGACATCAACTGCGAGACTTTTTAAAATGTTATCAGCCTGATTGAGAGCTGTTTTTGGCAATAAAGGTCTGTTTATTGGTCCGCCCACCACTTTGATCTGGACTGAAATGATCTCTAAAACGCTCCCGCGGGTCGTATCAGAGGGTGGGGGTAAACAACAGAATAGACAGAATAATACAAATACAAATACAAAGTACAGTAGGAAAAATAGTGACTCAGGTGTATTTCCTGCTCTTCTGACGGAGCCTCTGCATCCCGACTCCGCTCTGTAGCGTTTTTCTTCTAAAGCCCGCGGTGCAGGTGTGTTTTTCCTCTAAAGCCCGCGGTGCAGGTGTGTTTTTCTTCTAAAGCCCGCGGTGCAGGTGTGTTTTTCTTCTAAAGCCCGCGGTGCAGGTGTGTTTTTCTTCTAAAGCCCGCGGTGCAGCTGTGTTTTTCTTCTAAAGCCCGCGGTGCAGGTGTGTTTTTCCTCTAAAGCCCGCGGTGCAGGTGTGTTTTTCTTCTAAAGCCCGCGGTGCAGGTGTGTTTTTCCTCTAAAGCCTGCGGTGCAGGTGTGTTTTTCTTCTAAAGCCCGCGGTGCAGGTGTGTTTTTCTTCTAAAGCCCGCGGTGCAGGTGTGTTTTTCCTCTAAAGCCCGCGGTGCAGGTGTGTTTCTTCTTCTAAAGCCGCGGTGCAGGTGTGTTTTTCCTCTAAAGCCCGCGGTGCAGGTGTGTTTTTCTTCTAAAGCCCGCGGTGCAGGTGTGTTTCTTCTTCTAAAGCCCGCGGTGCAGGTGTGTTTTTCTTCTAAAGCCCGCGGTGCAGGTGTGTTTTTCCTCTAAAGCCCGCGGTGCAGGTGTGTTTTTCTTCTAAAGCCCGCGGTGCAGGTGTGTTTTTCTTCTAAAGCCCGCGGTGCAGGTGTGTTTTTCCTCTAAAGCCCGCGGTGCAGGTGTGTTTTTCTTCTAAAGCCCGCGGTGCAGGTGTGTTTTTCCTCTAAAGCCTGCGGTGCAGGTGTGTTTTTCTTCTAAAGCCCGCGGTGCAGGTGTGTTTTTCTTCTAAAGCCCGCGGTGCAGGTGTGTTTTTCCTCTAAAGCCCGCGGTGCAGGTGTGTTTCTTCTTCTAAAGCCGCGGTGCAGGTGTGTTTTTCCTCTAAAGCCCGCGGTGCAGGTGTGTTTTTCTTCTAAAGCCCGCGGTGCAGGTGTGTTTTTCTTCTAAAGCCCGCGGTGCAGGTGTGTTTCTTCTTCTAAAGCCGCGGTGCAGGTGTGTTTTTCTTCTAAAGCCCGCGGTGCAGGTGTGTTTTTCCTCTAAAGCCCGCGGTGCAGGTGTGTTTTTCTTCTAAAGCCCGCGGTGCAGGTGTGTTTTTCTTCTAAAGCCCGCGGTGCAGGTGTGTTTCTTCTTCTAAAGCCCGCGGTGCAGGTGTGTTTTTCTTCTAAAGCCGCGGTGCAGGTGTGTTTTTCTTCTAAAGGCCGCGGTGCAGGTGTGTTTTTCCTCTAAAGCCCGCGGTGCAGGTGTGTTTCTTCTTCTAAAGCCGCGGTGCAGGTGTGTTTCTTCTTCTAAAGCCCGCGGTGCAGGTGTGTTTTTCTTCTAAAGCCCGCGGTGCAGGTGTGTTTCTTCTTCTAAAGCCCGCGGTGCAGGTGTGTTTTTCTTCTAAAGCCCGCGGTGCAGGTGTGTTTTTCCTCTAAAGCCCGCGGTGCAGGTGTGTTTTTCTTCTAAATATATATGTATATGTACAGTGTATATGTATATATATCTATATATATATCTATCTATATATATATATATATATATATATATATATATATATATATATATATATATATATATATGAATATGGATGGACTGAAGGACAGCACAGAGGCACTAATCATGGCAGCACAAGAACAGGCACTCAGTACCAGATCAATAGAGGCTGGGGTCTACCACACCAGGCAGGACCCCAGGTGCAGACTGTGCAAGGATGCCCCTGAGACAGTACAGCACATAACAGCAGGGTGTAAGATGCAGGCAGGAAGAGCGTACATGGAACGCCATAACCAGGTAGCTGTCATAGTGGACAGGAACATCTGCCACGAGTATGGGCTGGAAGTCCCAAGGTCCACATGGAAGACACCTCCTAAGGTAGTCCAGAATGACCGAGCTAAGATCCTGTGGGACTTCAAGATCCAGACTGACAAACTGGTGATGGCTAACCAACCAGACGACAAACAGCGGGGGGGGGGCAGTAGTGATAGATGTGGAGATCCCAAGCGACAGCAACATCAAGAAGAAGGAACACGAGAAGCTTGAGAAATACCAAGGGCTGAAAGAGGAGCTGGAAAAGATGTGGAAAGGATGATCGGAGCACTGGGGGGCTGTGATCCCCAAACTGGGAGAGTGGCTCCAGCGGGGGGGCTGTGACCCCCAAACTGGGAGAGTGGCTCCAGCGGGGGGGCTGTGACCCCCAAACTGGGAGAGTGGCTCCAGCGGGGGGGCTGTGATCCCCAAACTGGGAGAGTGGCTCCAGCAGATTCCAGGTAAAACATCAGAGGTCTCTGTCCAGAAGAGTGCAGTCCTAGGAACAGCTAAGATACTGAACCCTCAAACTCCCAGGCCTCTGGTAGAGGACCCGAGCTTGAGGATGACACAGACCACCCCACAAGGGGTGAGAGGGGGATTTTATATATATATATATATATATATATATATAAATATATATATATATATAATAGATAGATAGATAGATAGATAGATAGATAGATAGATAGATAGATAGATAGATTAATTTCATTTATATTTATTATACAGGAAAGTCTAAAAGTAACATTACATTACAATGCAGACGGGCCTGACTCAGTTCAAGAACTGGTTTTCAGCAGGTTCCTGTTCTGCAGAAACACAAAACCTAACTACAGCACGTCGAGACAGACATTTGTACAATACATCAATAAGGACTAGACGAGATTTAGACAACTAAAAATAACAATACAGTTTACATAAGGATAAAGATATTTACACAAAACATAGGACCGGCTAGACAAATACAGACAATGCAAAACAAAGCCTGGACAGTACAATACATGAACAATTAATGCCAGATAGATTAAATAAGACAGCTGTACCAGTAATCCCATAAGGGGGACTGGTATCACAAAGCACTGAACCTCGGGTCAATCAGATGGGAAATTACAGAGTTACAAGAAGAATTATCTTCATGCTATCATTTTTTTTATTTATATAGCCTTGTAAAGTGTCAAATGTAAAGCACTTTGAGTTAAGGTGTAATAAAAATTGCTTTATAAACAAAATTGCCTCTGCTGAAGGCTGCCACAGAGAGTTTTTACAACAGTACAAGATGATGCAACTTTGGGGGGAATCCCTTCCAATAATAAAAACATTTAGCTGCCGGGCTTCCTGAAGGCGTTAAAGACAGGCCTGACATCAACTGCAAGTCTTTTTAAAATGTTATCAGCCTGATTGAGAGCTGTTTTTGGCAATAAAGGTCTGTTTATTGGTCCGCCCACCGCTTTGATCTGGACTGAAATGATCTCTAAAACGCTCCCGCGGGTCGTATCAGAGGGTGGGGGTAAACGATATCGTCATATGGTTTGGAGGACTGGTTGATATTATTTAGAACAAGCATTCATGTACTCCAGAGGATGAATCCTACTGACTTTGGTGATCCATTGACTTTACCTCTATGGTGCCACAATGACTTACGTGTGTTGGGGGGGGGGGCAGTCGCTCAGTCCGTAGGGAGTTGGGTTGGGAACCGTAGGGTCGCTGATTCAAATCCCCATTCGGACCAAAGTATGGCGGTGGACTGGTAGCTGGAGAGGTGCCAGTTCACCTCCTGGGCACTGCCAAGGTGCTCTTGAGCAAGGCACCTAACCCCCAACTGCTCGGGGCGCCTTTCCAAGGGCAGCCCCCCCCCCACTCTGACATCTCTCCATTAGTGCATGTATAGGTACTGGGCATGTGTGTGTAATTCAGGCCTGTGTGTAATAACAACAGAGTGTAAATTGTAATTTCCCTTGTGGGATTAATAAAGTATAGATTATTATTATAATAGATTATTATTATTCCGGTTTTTGCCCTTATTCCCAAAAGACGATATTCCGACTAAGCTGTTTACACGGCTAATGAAAGTGAATATTTCATTAATAAAGTGAAAGTGAATATTTCATTAATTAAGTGCAAAATACGAGTGTTTTCCAGCGGGGGCGGACTTGTTGGAGCGTGCAAACACCCCCCCCTCTTTCAGTCCTTCAACCAGCTACAACATAGCGATGTTTGCACATACTCCAAAACCTGCTGATATCCAAGTCTTTGATAACATTTAAAAGTAGCTGTGTTTCTCCTTCTTATCGGGTCGGCCCAAGGGGGTCAGCGTAGCTCCTATGGCGCCATTTTAATGCTAAACAGCACTCACCCACCGTTAGCATCCCATTGACTTCCATTCATTTTGACGACACTTTGACAGCGAATAAGTTTACATCTGAAGCGACATATCCCACTTTTCTTAATCGGAAAATGCTATGTTTATGGAAAAAGGGCCTTATTCGGGATATCCAGCCAGCTGATTACATGACCTGTATCAAATTCGTAATAATGTCATATTTGGAATAATATTGGAATATTGGTACGCGTGTAAACGTACTCACTGATTATTAAGTTAGGTTGTTGCAGCAGCACAAGGACAGAGAAATGGAGAAAATAATGAATACTAAGGAGGTATATCAAACTAAAATAAGAATAAAATAAAAGCAACTCAACAAGATGGAAAAAGCAAGTCAATCACATGAAACAAACAGATACAGAATCATTGTCCGATGTTCAGCCATCAAATAAATCTCTACTCTTGTTGGAAAAGTTGTGTCTGTGTTTTACTTCAACAACTTCATTTTACAATGACTGCTCTTCCGCTGCGTGTCTAAATACATCTGCAGAGTAGTTATATGTGCCAGGTTTCAGAAGGGGAGGAGATATGCCGGCATGTGTTTATATCAACAGTAATGGTGCATGACAGCGTTGGAAACAGGAGGAATTCACATTCCTGATGGCAGATTCAGCAGCAGCAGCAGGGAAAAACACCTGGTAACTCAATTCAACTTTATTTTACACACACCGGTCAATTATCGGTGTCAAAATATGTTGAAATAAAAAATAAAAACCACAGACAAGACGAAACAGTTATATTAATTGAATTTCACGAGATCAAAGTGACTAAAACACATCCAGACATTTGTTTCAGTGTTTCCAAAAGCAAAATATGAACATTGTGTCACTCTGTGTGTGGTCAGTGAAAGCCATTATAATTAATATAGAGAGAGACAGGCTGGACTAGGCTTTAGTGTCTGATACTTAGAGAGAGAGACAGGCTGGACTAGGCTTTAGTATCTAATACTTAGAGAGAGAGACAGGCTGAACTAGGCTTTAGTGTCTGATACTTAGAGAGAGAGACAGGCTGAACTAGGCTTTAGTGTCTGATACTTAGAGAGAGAGACAGGCTGGACTAGGCTTTAGTGTCTGATACTTAGAGAGAGAGACAGGCTGAACTAGGTTTTAGTGTCTGATACTTAGAGAGAGAGACAGGCTGAACTAGGCTTTAGTGTCTGATACTTAGAGAGAGAGACAGGCTGAACTAGGCTTTAGTGTCTGATACTTAGAGAGAGAGACAGGCTGGACTAGGCTTTAGTGTCTGATACTTAGAGAGAGAGACAGGCTGAACTAGGCTTTAGTGTCTGATACTTAGAGAGAGAGACAGGCTGGACTAGGCTTTAGTGTCTGATACTTAGAGAGAGAGACAGGCTGAACTAGGTTTTAGTGTCTGATACTTAGAGAGAGAGACAGGCTGAACTAGGCTTTAGTGTCTGATACTTAGAGAGAGAGACAGGCTGAACTAGGCTTTAGTGTCTGATACTTAGAGAGAGAGACAGGCTGGACTAGGCTTTAGTGTCTGATACTTAGAGAGAGAGACAGGCTGAACTAGGCTTTAGTGTCTGATACTTAGAGAGAGAGACAGGCTGAACTAGGCTTTAGTGTCTGATACTTAGAGAGAGAGACAGGCTGGACTAGGCTTTAGTGTCTGATACTTAGAGAGAGAGACAGGCTGGACTAGGCTTTAGTGTCTGATACTTAGAGAGAGAGACAGGCTGAACTAGGCTTTAGTGTCTGATACTTAGAGAGAGAGACAGGCTGAACTAGGCTTTAGTGTCTGATACTTAGCGAGAGAGACAGGCTGAACTAGGCTTTAGTGTCTGATACTTAGAGAGAGAGACAGGCTGGACTAGGCTTTAGTGTCTGATACTTAGAGAGAGAGACAGGCTGGACTAGGCTTTAGTGTCTGATACTTAGAGAGAGAGACAGGCTGGACTAGGCTTTAGTGTCTGATACTTAGAGAGAGAGACAGGCTGAACTAGGCTTTAGTATCTAATACTTAGAGAGAGAGACAGGCTGGACTAGGCTTTAGTGTCTGATACTTAGAGAGAGAGACAGGCTGAACTAGGCTTTAGTGTCTGATACTTAGAGAGAGAGACAGGCTGGACTAGGCTTTAGTGTCTGATACTTAGAGAGAGAGACAGGCTGGACTAGGCTTTAGTGTCTGATACTTAGAGAGAGAGACAGGCTGGACTAGGCTTTAGTGTCTGATACTTAGAGAGAGAGACAGGCTGAACTAGGCTTTAGTGTCTGATACTTAGAGAGAGAGACAGGCTGGACTAGGCTTTAGTGTCTGATACTTAGAGAGAGAGACAGGCTGAACTAGGCTTTAGTGTCTGATACTTAGAGAGAGAGACAGGCTGAACTAGGCTTTAGTGTCTGATACTTAGAGAGAGAGACAGGCTGAACTAGGCTTTAGTGTCTGATACTTAGAGAGAGAGACAGGCTGGACTAGGCTTTAGTATCTGATAGAGAGAGACAGGCTGAACTAGGCTTTAGTGTCTGATACTTAGAGAGAGAGACAGGCTGGACTAGGCTTTAGTGTCTGATACTTAGAGAGAGAGACAGGCTGGACTAGGCTTTAGTGTCTGATACTTAGAGAGAGAGACAGGCTGAACTAGGCTTTAGTGTCTGATACTTAGAGAGAGAGACAGGCTGGACTAGGCTTTAGTGTCTGATACTTAGAGAGAGACAGGCTGGACTAGGCTTTAGTGTCTGATACTTAGAGAGAGAGAGACAGGCTGAACTAGGCTTTAGTGTCTGATACTTAGAGAGAGAGACAGGCTGGACTAGGCTTTAGTGTCTGATACTTAGAGAGAGAGACAGGCTGGACTAGGCTTTAGTATCTGATAGAGAGAGACAGGCTGAACTAGGCTTTAGTGTCTGATACTTAGAGAGAGAGACAGGCTGAACTAGGCTTTAGTGTCTGATACTTAGAGAGAGAGACAGGCTGAACTAGGCTTTAGTGTCTGATACTTAGAGAGAGAGACAGGCTGAACTAGGCTTTAGTGTCTGATACTTAGAGAGAGAGACAGGCTGAACTAGGCTTTAGTGTCTGATACTTAGAGAGAGAGACAGGCTGGACTAGGCTTTAGTGTCTGATACTTAGAGAGAGAGACAGGCTGGACTAGGCTTTAGTGTCTGATAGAGAGAGACAGGCTGAACTAGGCTTTAGTGTCTGATACTTAGAGAGAGAGACAGGCTGAACTAGGCTTTAGTGTCTGATACTTAGAGAGAGAGACAGGCTGAACTAGGCTTTAGTGTCTGATACTTAGAGAGAGAGACAGGCTGAACTAGGCTTTAGTGTCTGATACTTAGAGAGAGAGACAGGCTGAACTAGGCTTTAGTGTCTGATACTTAGAGAGAGAGACAGGCTGAACTAGGCTTTAGTGTCTGATACTTAGAGAGAGAGACAGGCTGAACTAGGCTTTAGTGTCTGATACTTAGAGAGAGAGACAGGCTGAACTAGGCTTTAGTGTCTGATACTTAGAGAGAGAGACAGGCTGAACTAGGCTTTAGTGTCTGATACTTAGAGAGAGAGACAGGCTGAACTAGGCTTTAGTGTCTGATACTTAGAGAGAGAGACAGGCTGGACTAGGCTTTAGTGTCTGATACTTAGAGAGAGAGACAGGCTGAACTAGGCTTTAGTGTCTGATACTTAGAGAGAGAGACAGGCTGGACTAGGCTTTAGTGTCTGATACTTAGAGAGAGAGACAGGCTGAACTAGGCTTTAGTGTCTGATACTTAGAGAGAGAGACAGGCTGGACTAGGCTTTAGTGTCTGATACTTAGAGAGAGAGACAGGCTGAACTAGGCTTTAGTGTCTGATACTTAGAGAGAGAGACAGGCTGAACTAGGCTTTAGTGTCTGATACTTAGCGAGAGAGACAGGCTGAACTAGGCTTTAGTGTCTGATACTTAGAGAGAGAGACAGGCTGAACTAGGCTTTAGTGTCTGATACTTAGAGAGAGAGACAGGCTGAACTAGGCTTTAGTGTCTGATACTTAGCGAGAGAGACAGGCTGAACTAGGCTTTAGTGTCTGATACTTAGAGAGAGAGACAGGCTGGACTAGGCTTTAGTGTCTGATACTTAGAGAGAGAGACAGGCTGGACTAGGCTTTAGTGTCTGATACTTAGAGAGAGAGACAGGCTGAACTAGGCTTTAGTGCCTGATACTTAGCGAGAGAGACAGGCTGAACTAGGCTTTAGTATCTGATACTTAGAGAGAGAGACAGGCTGAACTAGGCTTTAGTGTCTGATACTTAGAGAGAGAGACAGGCTGAACTAGGCTTTAGTGTCTGATACTTAGAGAGAGAGACAGGCTGGACTAGGCTTTAGTGTCTGATACTTAGAGAGAGAGACAGGCTGGACTAGGCTTTAGTGTCTGATACTTAGAGAGAGAGACAGGCTGGACTAGGCTTTAGTATCTGATACTTAGAGAGAGAGACAGGCTGAACTAGGCTTTAGTGTCTGATACTTAGAGAGAGAGACAGGCTGAACTAGGCTTTAGTGTCTGATACTTAGAGAGAGAGACAGGCTGGACTAGGCTTTAGTGTCTGATACTTAGAGAGAGAGACAGGCTGGACTAGGCTTTAGTGTCTGATACTTAGAGAGAGAGACAGGCTGGACTAGGCTTTAGTGTCTGATACTTAGAGAGAGAGACAGGCTGGACTAGGCTTTAGTGTCTGATACTTAGAGAGAGAGACAGGCTGAACTAGGCTTTAGTGTCTGATACTTAGAGAGAGAGACAGGCTGGACTAGGCTTTAGTGTCTGATACTTAGAGAGAGAGACAGGCTGGACTAGGCTTTAGTGTCTGATACTTAGAGAGAGAGACAGGCTGAACTAGGCTTTAGTGTCTGATACTTAGAGAGAGAGACAGGCTGAACTAGGCTTTAGTGTCTCATACGGGAGAAACAGGAGAAACAGGAGAAATAGGAGAAATAGGAGAAATAGGAGAAACAGGAGAAATATGAGAAATATGAGAAATATGAGAAATATAAGAAATATAAGAAATAGGAGAAACAGGAGAAACAGGAGAAACAGGAGAAATAGGAGAAATAGGAGAAATAGGAGAAACAGGAGAAATAGGAGAAATATAAGAAATATAAGAAATATAAGAAATATAAGAAATAGGAGAAACAGGAGAAACAGGAGAAACAGGAGAAATAGGAGAAATAGGAGAAATAGGAGAAACAGGAGAAATATGAGAAATATGAGAAATATGAGAAACAGGAGAAACAGGAGAAATAGGAGAAACAGGAGAAATATGAGAAATATGAGAAACAGGAGAAACAGGAGAAACAGGAGAAACAGGAGAAATAGGAGAAATAGGAGAAATAGGAGAAATATGAGAAATATGAGAAACAGGAGAAACAGGAGAAACAGGAGAAACAGGAGAAACAGGAGAAACAGGAGAAACAGGAGAAATAGGAGAAATATGAGAAATATGAGAAACAGGAGAAATATGAGAAACAGGAGAAACAGGAGAAATATGAGAAATATGAGAAACAGGAGAAACAGGAGAAATATGAGAAACAGGAGAAACAGGAGAAATATGAGAAACAGGAGAAATAGGAGAAATAGGAGAAATAGGAGAAATAGGAGAAATAGGAGAAACAGGAGAAACAGGAGAAATAGGAGAAATAGCAGAAATAGGAGAAATAGGAGAAATAGGAGAAACAGGAGAAATAGGAGAAACAGGAGAAACAGGAGAAATAGGAGAAATAGGAGAAATAGGAGAAATAGGAGAAATAGGAGAAATAGGAGAAACAGGAGAAATAGGAGAAATAGGAGAAATAGGAGAAATAGGAGAAATATGAGAAATAGGAGAAACAGGAGAAATAGGAGAAATAGGAGAAATAGGAGAAATAGGAGAAATAGGAGAAATAGGAGAAACAGGAGAAATAGGAGAAATAGGAGAAATAGGAGAAATAGGAGAAATATGAGAAATAGGAGAAACAGGAGAAATAGGAGAAATAGGAGAAATAGGAGAAATAGGAGAAATATGAGAAACAGGAGAAACAGGAGAAATAGGAGAAATAGGAGAAATAGGAGAAATAGGAGAAACAGGAGAAATAGGAGAAATATGAGAAATATGAGAAACAGGAGAAACAGGAGAAATAGGAGAAACAGGAGAAATAGGAGAAATAGGAGAAACAGGAGAAATAGGAGAAATATGAGAAATATGAGAAACAGGAGAAACAGGAGAAATAGGAGAAATATGAGAAACAGGAGAAACAGGAGAAATAGGAGAAATATGAGAAACAGGAGAAACAGGAGAAACAGGAGAAACAGGAGAAATAGGAGAAACAGGAGAAACAGGAGAAATAGGAGAAACAGGAGAAATAGGAGAAATAGGAGGCAAAAAGAAGTCCAAGAAGAAAAGGAAGTCCAAACAAAACTAGAATAACAGCAACCAGGAACTCCAAACAGGGAAGATGAATAATCACAATAATCACAATAATCACAATAATCACAACAATCACAACAATCACAATAATCACAATAATCACAATAATCACAATAATCACAATAATCACAACAATCACAACAATCACAATAATCACAATAATCACAATAATCACAATAATCACACCGTCCAAACTGAAAACACCACAATGATCTGACGACGGCCAATGGGAACGCCACTAATTTCATAATCATCATTACTAATTTATACTAATTATTGATCCCCAGTGGGGAAATTACAATTTACACTCTGTACACAGGCTACACACAGGCCTGAAATACACACACCTGCTGGGGGCTGCCAGCTGGACCAGCACCCTGAGCGGTTGGGGGTATGATGCCTTGCTCAAGAGCACCTGGCAGTGCCCAGGAGGTGAAGTGGCATCTCTCCAGCCACCAATACTGTACTGTGGTCCGCATGGCGACCCTCCGGTTCCCAACCCAACTCCCTACGAGATACTGAGCTACTGCCCCCCCCAAAAATACCGAATACTACATACGGAGGGTAACGAGGTAACAAGAACAGGTGACACAAGAGTGAGAAAACAGGAAGTAAAACTAAAGACAAGACCATAGACAGTTAAAGAAATGGACCAACAGGTCCCGTTGCTCTGAACGGAGACCAGTGGAGTCTATTAGAAGCTCTTTCCCGGTGATGCTGAGCGTTACTGCGCAGCCTCCAACTGAGCTGGAAGACGTAGATGTGACGTAGCAACCTGTCTGAAAGCTGTAAGTCTTCTGGTAGCTGTGCAAGAGAAATCTCAATCATTCCCCATCAGCAGAGACGGAGAGGTAGGTATATGTTAGGATATAACGTAGGCACAGGCTAATTACTGCTAACTAACATGCTAGGTAACATTAACATAGGCACAGGCTAATTACTGCTAACTAACATGCTAGTTAACATTAACATAGGCACAGGCTAATTACTGCTAACTAACATGCTAGTTAACATTAACATAGATACAGGCTAATTACTGCTAACTAACATGCTAGTTAACATTAACATAGACACAGGCTAATTACTGCTAACTAACATGCTAGTTAACATTAACATAGACACAGGCTAATTACTGCTAACTAAAATGCTAGTTAACATTAACATAGATACAGGCTAATTACTGCTAACTAACATGCTAGTTAACATTAACATAGACACAGGCTAATTACTGATAACTAATATGCTAGTTAACATTAACATAGACACAGGCTAATTACTGCTAACTAAAATGCTAGTTAACATTAACATAGACACAGGCTAATTACTGCTAACTAAAATGCTAGTTAACATTAACATAGACACAGGCTAATTACTGCTAACTAATATGCTAGTTAACATTAACATAGACACAGGCTAATTACTGATAACTAAAATGCTAGTTAACATTAACATAGACACAGGCTAATTACTGATAACTAATATGCTAGTTAACATTAACATAGACACAGGCTAATTACTGCTAACTAAAATGCTAGTTAACATTAACATAGACACAGGCTAATTACTGCTAACTAAAATGCTAGTTAACATTAACATAGGCACAGGCTAATTGCTGCTAACTAACATGCTAGTTAACATTAACATAGGTACAGGCTAATTACTGCTAGTTAACATTAGTAATTAAACCTAAACAGCTGATGGAAGCCCAAACTGTCTGTGTGCTTACCCTGTACTATACGGTAATGCCTCTATTGTGTAAGTAGTCGAGTAGTGTAAGTTGCGTGGTTATGACACATTTGTTAGCCTATTTTTACAAAAACAAAGAAATAAACAACGAACAAATAGTCTTGAAACGTAAACGTAAAGTTATTTGCTGTCAAAATGGCGCCCAAATGAATGGTAGTCAATGGGATGCTAACTGCAGGTAAAATGGCGCCATAGGAGCTACGCTTAGAGAGGAGAAAACCAGACTATCAAAATAAAACAGGGAACATAACATCCAGACACTCACAAGAGACCACAAGACAGAAACCACAACTAGACCAGACAAGGGAGCAACCAGGGACTAAAACACATACAAGACCAAAAAATAACACAATCACAAGGACGATAACACGGAGAGAGAGAGGCTGAACTAGGCTTTAGCATCTGATACTTCCCAGAGAGAGAGACCGATACTGATATCTGACACTAACTGCATAATGCAGTTAAATATGCAGCTTGACTGGATTAACATTACGTATGTCTTATTACATTCTGGAAGCTTCCAGAGACAAGAGTTTGAGGAAATGCTGAAACATTACATCAAGTTTCTGCATTCCTGGGACCCATTCGTCCGTCTCGTCTCATACTAAGCAGAACAATAAACAATGGCTGACTTAGGACTTCTGATTAGCAGAGGGTAATTATTAGCAGAGGGTAATTATTATTATTAATTGTTGGGGGGAAAAGACAGTGAGATGCCATTCACAAGCTGACCAACAGTCCAAAATACACAAATGATCAGTGTTGTAGTGTTGTAAAGGACGCTGTAACCAGGCTGCAAAGTTATCCGATATTGGGCAATTGCGCATCGTCAATTTTTGTCCCCTAAAAGTGCTGTTTTTGCCACTGACATGTTCAGATTATGTGTCGGACAACATTATGGAAAGGATCTCTACAGAGAGAGAGAGCTTATAGTTAAAGAGTAAGATCCTTTTTATTTAACCAGAAACAGTCCTGAAATAAACTGGCCAAACTCACCAGACTCCATTTAAATATACAATACATTTATCCTGTAGAGAGCCAGCACACATCCACATGTAAATGGGTGAATTAAGGATTTATTTTAACCAAACCAGAGTGGTGATTGTTAGATCAGTGGAAAGACGAACCAAGGCGCCTTTTGGTGGTTTTACTTTGTTTTGTTCGACTTTAAATTAAATGGGTTTCATGATGATAAAATTACTGTTTATTTGAATGGAGTTTGGTGGCTTTTGGTAGACGACCGTTACATTGCAGCGCATTTTTTGCTTAATACTGCTCCAATTTCAATAAAGTGGCGTTCTCGTAAGTCACTCTAGCTGAGTATCCATCCACTTGTCAATCAAATTATCTGCAGATCGGCTTCAAGTGAATAAATCTGGTGAAAGTGTGATTCCATCCAACGGCTTTAAAGCGAATAAAAACCTGTGGTGATGACGTCACATGCTGTATTGCGATCAAATTGGTATATGGAATTGATTTGAGACATTTTAAGGTGTTTCCGTTCATTTTCGCACTAAATCGCACAACATTCAAGCAACAACAAAGTGTTTCTAGACAAAATGGATCCCGTCTACCATCACATGATCAATATGGGACGAGTTGTAATAGAGCTCATGTTCCAGCTGATAGCGACATATCAAGCTATAATAAGAAAACAATGACGCTACCAACACATCGCTATGATGACGCAGATGCTATTGTCTTTTATTGTCCCTCCGGCACCGCTGCGAGACTCTTTATTGAGACATGTCTCTCTGTCTGAGCGTCTTCCATTGTCTCCGCAGGACGTCCCGCGGCTCGTCCTAACCTTTGTCGGCCATTTCCTTCACGAGTTCCTGATGAAATAAATTAAAAAGTCTCTCGTCTCCTCGTCTCCCCCACTTTCGTCTGTCTTTGTCCCCCATGTGTGCAGACAGAGAGGAAATACTGGGCGGAAATGAACTACAACTTCTTCTTCTGCGTTTTGTGGCAGGTTGCAACCATAAAATGACTTAAAACTTCATCGCAATTCATTATTTATTCAGCAAATAACGTTTCCATCAGCGTTTATCGCATAAGCCGAATATCATCAAGATGAAATCCGATCAGACCGAACGTATTTCCTTTGAATCATGAAATTCCATCGAATTTTACTGTTTCCAGAAAGCATTTTTCATTCGATATCACTGAATTTGGATAAAAACGTGTGGATGGAAACACAGCTATAGACACAAAAACACAGCAAAATGTACAGGTTGAAAAAGATAAGCTGTCATATGTAGATTTATTCATTTGATTAAGACAACGCACATTAATCAACATTTCTGTAAATGCGCCAGTGTTAGCCAATTGGCTAATTTTTAACTGTAGTCCTAATTACCCAGCATGCACGTCTTCATGGTGGGAAGAAACCGGAGTACCCGGAGGAAACCCTGGATTCAAACCCACAACCTTTTTGCCGTGACATGACATGATTTGTCCGCCTGCATTGGTCTCCAAATATTCTTGTGTAGTTTCTATTTTATTCAATCAATCAATCAATCAATCAATCAATCAATCAATCAATCAATCAATCAATCAATCAATCAATCAATCAATCAATCAATCAACAAAGGTCTGTCTACCTTAGTCTACCTGTCTTTGAGTCACTTTATATATTTAATTCTCCGATTCTCTGTGACAGTAAACTGAATATCTCTGAGCTGTGGACATATGTACAGTATCTCTCTCTCTCTCTCTCTCTCTCTCTCTCTCTCTCTCTCTCTCTCTCTCTCTCTCTCTCAGAGCTGCAAACATGAATCATTTAGTTGTCTAATAGGCCGAAATTAATCGCCAATAACTGATGAATCGGCTTGAGTCATTTTGTTTTTATGGAAAAAAGTACATTGTTTGGGCCATTTTAGGATATTATCTTTATAGGACAGCTGAAGACGTGAAAGGGGGAAGAGAGAGAGAGGGAGAGAGAGAGAGAGAGAGAGAGAGGGGGAGACACCCCAACACATGGCTGCACGCTCCACCAGGTGAATGTTTTATAGTTTCTTTGCTCCTCTGTGAAATAAAATGGAATGGCTCTATCTATCTATCTATCTATCTATCTATCTATCTATCTATCTATCTATCTATCTATCTATCTATCTATCTATCTATCTATCTATCTATCTATCTATCTATCTATCTATCTATCTCTCTCTCCCTCTCTCTATCTATCTATCTATCTATCTATCTATCTCTCCCTCTGTCTATCTATCTCTCCCTCTATCTATCTATCTATCTATCTATCTATCTATCTATCTATCTATCTATCTATCTATCTATCTATCTATCTATCTATCTCTCTCTCCCTCTATCTATCTATCTATCTATCTATCTATCTATCTATCTATCTATCTATCTATCTATCTATCTATCTATCTCTCCCTCTGTCTATCTATCTCTCCCTCTATCTATCTATCTATCTATCTATCTATCTATCTATCTATCTATCTATCTATCTATCTATCTATCTATCTCTCTCTCTCTCTCCCTCTCTCTATCTATCTATCTATCTATCTATCTATCTATCTATCTATCTATCTCTCTCCCTCTATCTATCTATCTATCTATCTATCTATCTATCTATCTATCTATCTATCTATCTCTCTCCCTCTATCTATCTATCTATCTATCTATCTATCTATCTATCTATCTATCTATCTATCTATCTATCTATCTATCTATCTATCTATCTATCTATCCATCCATCCATCCATCCATCCATCCGTCCGTCCTTTCTAACTACAATGTAAATCAGAGCTCATTGATGAAGAACACCGCCCAGCGCGGGGGGGCGGGGTCCTACTTTCTTCTTCTCCGTCTCTTTGTGTTCAGTAAAAGGAAACAGGCTCCTGTGACTGAAAAGTATTCGTTTGTTTTTTCCGTTCAAACGCCGGCAGCCTTCATATATGAGCGTGCGTACCGGACGGTGTATATATAGCGGGGCTGATGGAGCCGGACACACTCACACCTCTCCATCTCTCTCAAGATGACCGGATGGGTCAGCCTGCGCATGGTAACCACAGGGCGCGCGCTCTCACCCGCTCATACACGGTGTTTTCAACATGTTCTTTTCCTTTTTCTAATTTCTTTTAACTTTTTAACGTGTTTTAGATGTCTCTCGGCTTGCTGCTGTTCTTAAGCGGCCACTCCTCCTCTGCTGCGCCCGAGGGGAGGTCCGGGTGCACCAGCGCGGACCACATGGATAAAAAAGTTGACAGGTTTCTGAGGAAATACTGGGGCGCGCTCCGCGCCTTACCAGAGCAGCAGGGCACGAAGTCGTGCGCGCAAGCGGCCAAGGAAATGCGCGGGGAAGTGAACCAGCGCTCCCTGTCACCGTGGAAGTACAAGTAAGTGGCAAAACGTGCAGCTACGGTGGCCGGGTTGGGATAGTGGTCGAGCAGGCGCACATTTACTGAAGACAGGACATTCACAAACCGGATCTCACTCAAAACAGCATGGATAGTGGTTTTTCCAAGTGTGTGCGTGTGGAAGCACCAGAGACTCAAAATAACACCCCAAATCCCAGAAATAAGTGATTCTTTTCATAATATGGGCACTTTAAAAAGATTTAAATAGCAACAAGTTGAAACAAACTAAAACCTATGAAATCAGATAATAACAAAAAAAAAGATAAAAAAAGAAAGAAAGATGTGAAAATGGAAACAGAGATTTGAAATGGAGATTTGAAACTCAAAATAATTGATGCGACTTCCATCCAGAGAGTCTGAACAAGACTAAAAAACATGGATATGACGGACCAAGATCCAGAGCAGCTGTGGAGGAAGTATTCAGATCCTTTACTACAGTAAAAGTACAAATACCACACTGTCAGCATACTTTGTTACAACCAAAAGTCCTGCATTGAACATGTTACTTCAGTAAAAGTATGTAAGTATCATCAGGAAAAAGTACTTTAAGGATGAAACGTAAAAGAACTCGATACAGAAATATCTTCATATTGTAGTAAAAGTAAAGGATCCAAACAGCTGTGTGTTGATTGGTCTGATCCTCTCAGCTGGACCTGTAGGCCGTTATATTTTTGCTAGTTTCATTTATAATTAACATTATATTTTATAAACTACATGTGTTGTGTTTGCAGGAATCGTAATGTGTAAAGTAACTAGTAACTAAAGCTGTCAGATAAAAGTAGAGGCAAAAAAAAGTAATATTTCTCTCTGAAAGTGCCAGGATAAAGAAAAGACTCAAGTGAAGTATAAGTACCTCAACATTTGGACTTAAGTACAGTACTGGAGTAAATGTACTTAGTTACATTCCACCACTGGACCAAAATACTCTTCATGTTGTCCTCATGTTGTCTTCATGTTGTCCTCATGTTGTCTTCATGTTGTCCTCATGTTGTCCTCATGTTGCCCTCATGTTGTCCCCATGTTGTCTTCATGTTGTCTTCATGTTGTCCTCATGTTGTCTTCATGTTGTCTTCATGTTGCCCTCATGTTGTCCTCATGTTGCCCTCATGTTGTCCTCATGTTGTCCTCATGTTGCCCTCATGTTGCCCTCATGTTGTCCTCATGTTGTCTTCATGTTGTCCTCATGTTGCCCTCATGTTGCCCTCATGTTGTCCTCATGTTGCCCTCATGTGGTCCTCATGTTGTCCTCATGTTGTCCTCATGTTGTCTTCATGTTGTCCTCATGTTGTCCTCATGTTGTCCTCATGTAGTCTTCATGTTGCCCTCATGTTGCCCTCATGTTGTCCTCATGTTGCCCTCATGTTGTCCTCTTGTTGTCTTCATGTTGTCCTCATGTTGTCCCCATGTTGTCCTCATGTAGTCTTCATGTTGCCCTCATGTTGTCTTCATGTTGCCCTCATGTTGTCCTCATGTTGTCTTCATGTTGTCTTCATGTTGCCCTCATGTTGCCCTCATGTTGCCCTCATGTTGTCCTCATGTTGCCCTCATGTTGTCCTCATGTTGCCCTCATGTTGTCCTCTTGTTGTCTTCATGTTGTCCTCATGTTGTCCCCATGTTGTCCTCATGTTGTCCTCATGTTGTCTTCATGTTGCCCTCATGTTGTCCTCATGTTGTCTTCATGTTGTCTTCATGTTGCCCTCATGTTGTCCTCATGTTGTCTTCATGTTGTCCTCATGTTGTCTTCATGTTGTCCTCATGTTGTCTTCATGTTGTCTTCATGTTGCCCTCATGTTGCCCTCATGTTGTCCTCATGTTGTCCTCATGTTGTCCTCATGTTGCCCTCATGTTGCCCTCATGTGGTCCTCATGTTGTCCTCATGTTACCCTCATGTTGTCCTCATGTTGTCCTCATGTTGTCCTCATGTTGTCTTCATGTTGCCTTCATGTTGCCTTCATGTTGTCCTCATGTTGTCTTCATGTTGCCCTCATGTTGTCCTCATGTAGTCTTCATGTTGTCTTCATGTTGCCCTCATGTTGCCTTCATGTTGTCCTCATGTTGTCCTCATGTAGTCTTCATGTTGTCTTCATGTTGTCCTCATGTTGTCTTCATGTTGCCCTCATGTTGTCCTCATGTTGTCCTCTATCAATGTTCTTTTTAATTCCCCAAAATAACATGATTGATTCCACACAACGCTCTTTGCCAAGTACAAATCTCTACTTTCATTCATTTTGGGGCGTCTTATCCAGTTTTATTAAAGTGTTTTTGAAATAGTATTGAGTAAAACTCAAACATTAGGTATAATTTCCTATAAAAGGAGAAATTAGGAATTATTGAGACTAAAATTAAAGGAATGGATGTTGATGATAATCACAGACTGGAATATGTCAACTTTTACTCTCAATACTATTTCAAAAACACTTCAATTTGGTTTCAAATGCTATAAAATTGAGTAAGACGCCCCAAAATTAATGAAAGTAGAGATTTGTACTTGGCAAAGAGCGTTGTGTGGAATCAATCATGTTATTTTGGGGAATTGAAAAGAACATTGATATAGGAAAATGGGTCAATTTGAGGGTTAAGAAGCTGGCATCAGATAAAAATGAGTCAAACTGAATAACCGACTAATTAATTACAGGAAATCTGGCTTCAAATGGGAATAAAGAAATATGTTTTCCAAACATTAATGATGCCGATAATTGATGTCTGTTTTGTCTGATTGTCCCTGTCAGTATAACCCGGGACGACACCAGGTTTCCTCACGAGATCCCCGTCGCCGTGTGTCTTTGTAACGGCTGCATCATCAACCAGAGCGAAGACATGAGCTACAACTCCGTCCCCGTGATCGCTCGGATGATGGTTCTGAGGAAGACTCCGTGCCGACACGACGCAACCAAATACACGGTGATAAAGGAGTTCGAGAACATTGCTGTGGGCTGCACTTGTGTTGTACCCAAGTCATCGAACTAACCATCGAAATCTGAGTCTTTATTAACCAAGTTAACCAAAAAACACAATATTCCACTAGTTTAACCCTCGTGTTGTCCTCGGGTCAAGTTTGACCCGTTTTCAGTTGTTTTTTTAAATCACAAAAAATGGGCCTTCGAAAAATTAGCGCTGAAAATGTCAACATTAGAAATATTAAATAACTTTGGAAAAAACATCAAAAGAAAGCACCCACAACAGTGACAAAAATGTCGGAAACAGCGATAATAGTGTTGAAAAAAACACATAGGGTTAAATGTTTCTTTGTTTTTAAAAGAGTTTTTAAAAGAACGGCATGTTCCTGCAACAGAGGAAGCTACCAGTTCCTTAGGAACCTGGTTTTTCGGGTCGATGCTAACATGTAGTCACCGTAACCATGCATGCATGTGCTAGCATTAGCATTTAGCACAAAGCTGTGCCTAATGGTGCATTCTAGTTGAACTGGGAAGTCAGAAAGTTCCCAAAACTTCCCAGAAATGTCATCTGGAACTCCCGCTGAAGTGGGACTTTTAACAAAAATAATCATTTCACTGTGTTGAAATCATGTAGGGTTCAAACTCTTATATCTATATTAGATGCTAGATTACCTCAGAAGAGGGACAGCGAAGCCCAAACTGCCATCAATCAGTTAAAGCAGCATTTTACTGCCATAGCTTGACGTGAAGCTAGTTTTTACTACTTTATATCCAGTGTTGGGAGTAACGCATTACAAAAGTAACACAATTACAGTAATGTATTCCTTTTTACTGTAGCACAGTAATATAAGGGTGATGTCTCAGTAATGAGAGTTAAAATGCATGGTAACGCAACATTTAGTGGCGTTTTTTTCCACCGACACCGCAAATCATTTCCACAAAGATAAAAAAAAAAGTCTTTGCGAGTTATTTCCTGTTGCTGGATTTGATGGTTGAGGTGACTGCAGAGACGGATACATTTGCGAGATGGACATTATTTTCAGGAGTTTTTTACGTTGCGTTAAAGCGAGCTGTCCCGTCTCTGTCCCCCGCGGCCAGAACCAGAACCAGAGACTGTAGACTAACACCTGCGTCCTGTCAGTACCAACAGTAATGTGCCCGAGCAACTGACAGTTAACGGTTATGGGGGGGGGGGGTGGATGAAGACCCAAATGCAGAGACGAGGAGGCAGGCAGGAGCAGGTATACAGGAGGTTTTATTCAGCCACAGTTCAAAACACAGGGAACGAAAGGTAAGGTCTGAGCTAAAATCCAAAGCAGGCACAGGGGAAGGCTGAAGTCCCCACCAGGAACAGGGGAAGGCTAAAGTCCCCACCAGGAACAGGGGAAGGCTAAAGTCCACACCAGGAACAGGGGAAGGCTAAAGTCCACACCAGGAACAGGGGAAGGCTGAAGTCCACACCAGGAACAGGGGAAGGCTGAAGTCCACACCAGGAACAGGGGAAGGCTAAAGTCCACACCAGGAACAGGGGAAGGCTGAAGTCCACACCAGGAACAGGGGAAGGCTGAAGTCCACACCAGGAACAGGGGAAGGCTGAAGTCCACACCAGGAACAGGGGAAGGCTGAAGTCCACACCAGGAACAGGGGAAGGCTGAAGGATCTGACAAGAGACAAGGGAAGCACAGACATTAAATACACAAGGTAACAAGGTAACAAGGTAACGAGGGGCAGGTGACAAGAGGGCAGGGAAGCAGGTGGAACACATCAGGTAATCACAAGAGCGGGAAGACACAGGAAGTAAAGCTAGAAGCAAGACGAGACAAAAAAAACAGACTTCAAAATAAAACAGGAAACAGAACAAGCAGACACTCAGGGGAACACAAGACAGGACCAACAACACAAGACCGGGGGTAGAACTAACAGAAACACAAGGAAGGCCAAAATAATCCCAAATAAAACCTCAAACCACAACAGTTAACAACATTTCAGGAATTAATGTTTAGTGTTGCGACACGTAATATCATTACATTTTATCAGCGTTGGAAGCGTTACTTTGATTCAATTGTAAGGTGCTTTTAGTTTTTTTTATATATTTCATTTTCTCCTACTTATTAAGCTATTTCTACCACACTTTCTCCACCACAATTCAGAGTCAAGAAGCTATTGTACGTTTTACTTAACTACTTATTTTATAGCTTTAGGTACTTTCCAGCTTCAGATTAATAATACAAAATAATATGCATGAATGAGGATGTATATAGTGGATAAAGAGGAGACTTTGTTGATCCCGTGGTGAAATTAACAAGCAGCCTGCCAAGTCATACTTCCACTTTTATGAAAGTAACTCAAAAGTAATGCAAAAGTAGTGTAGCATTACAATTCGGAGACAGTAATATTGGAATTACTTTCAAATGACAGTAACTAGTAATCAATAATGTATTACAATTTGGAAGTACCTTGCCCAACACTGTTGATATCAGGGCTGACGACGTTTCAGCTGAATTTGGAGTGCGATTAGGTATTCAAAGTTGTTTCAAAGTGCATTTTAAGAAGTAGGCCTTCTGTGACATGACCCCCCAACGTAGCACAATGACACTTTATATTTCACACGGATTCCTTCAGATCCTTTATAGATCTCGCTGTTTCCGACCGCACTTCAAGGCAAGTTCATTTCACGGAGAAAGAGAGAATTCAAATAGACGAAGGGAGACTGAGGAAACAGTCAGCTGTTCCACAAAATAGCAGGCGGTTCAGTGTTAAACTATCTTGTGGCAGCTATAGAGGCATTGTTGTTTCCTGTTTCCTGTACGGGACTCGTACACCGCCTCGACGCAGCGTTGACGTCATGTTGCGTTTCTCCAAAAAGTCGAATAAGAGGCCGTTTGATACCATAGATGGAAGTCAACTAAGTCTGGGATAAGAGGAATAGCTCACTCTTGGTTGAAAAGCTACTTAGAAAGTAGACATCAGAGCGTATAAATTAATAATACCGTGTCAGGGTGTAGAAAGGTACCTAAGGTACCCATGGAGTACCCAAGGGATCAGTTATTGTTCCAAAGACCTGCGTTTTAGCAGTGTGAATGCAGGCTAATGAGTCACTCAATTGTCATTGGCTACCCAGCAAAATGGCAAAATTCACATGCATTTGGCGCGTGTTCAGCGGTGCATTTGAGGCCCTGCACGTGATGAATATTAAAATGGACTCCCGTCCCCCGCGACCCACAGAAACAAAATGTAGCATGGAACGTAGCATAAAATGGAAATACTCAATGAAAGTTATATAAACTACTTCCTACCGGCACCTTTAAAGCTCACTAATTAGCACATTGTATCTCAACATTATATCTCAACCCCACATGAAAAAAAACAACAACCTTAACCAAAACCAGGCTACCTGTAACTAACCCCGTTTTCAGTCATTATGCTAAGCTAAGCTAACTGTCTCCTAGCTGGAGGAAAGTGAATGAGCATAAATGTCGAAAACAAGTCTTTAAAGTAGGACAGTATTAGACATATACATTATGTGAGTTACACACAGGTTACATTAATCTTTAAACCTCACTTTGAGGAATAACTTTTAATTAAAAACACTGTAAAGCATCAAACTCATAGAATTTGCGTGCTGTGTGTTTAATATGAAGTAAACCTTATTAGGCTGAATGTAAGGATCTTAAATATACTTTTTTTATTTACAGTTTCTTTTTTTAAAATAGATGTTATAAATTTATGAAGTATTTTTATTGTCTTCAAATGTGATGTAGAATCGACGAATGTGAAGTTGTGTTCGTTTTAAAACTTTGAATGTCGGCCTCTGTTGAATAAATGGTGTTAAGACACCTGCGGAGGTTCAAATGTGACGAGGTAATCTAAGTATTTTAGATTTATCATCGGACTGTCTTGCACTGTTGAACATTTTATGATGTATTTGTATTTGTAACTGTCGATGCTGATGCAGTGAGTCAGATAAATGCACTAATCCAGGGAAGTTGATTAATGAATTTAGGCTCTTTTTTTTAATATCTTGGGTAGTAAATTGTGAAAAGCACCAACCAACCTCATTGACAGACAAGGTGCTCCTCTCATCTGAAGTATTTATTCATGTTTTTTCATTTGTACTTATGATATATGATATATCTTTACTAGACTATATTGAACTGAACAATAAAAGGGATTCTTTGAGTCATTTGTCTTCTGGCTTTTGTTACTGTGTTTGTTAAAAAAACGCTCCCATAGGTCGTTTGTTCCAGCAGCAAATCTCATATTTACGCTCCTACTGATTACTACTGACGTTAGTAATGGGTAATTTTTTTTACTACCTAAACGTCAACGTTTGGAGACTTTATCAAAAAACCTGTAACCGAGACTGAGAGATATGGTGGACCAATCAGCAACCAGGACGAAGAAAAGTTTGGCGAGTGGATTGCGCCAATTCAAAGGACACCCTGGAGAAGGAGCGGGAGAAGTCAAAGTCAGCTTTATTGTCAATTTCTTCACATGTCAAGACATACAAAGAGATCGAAATTACGTTTCCCTCTATCCCAATTCGGTCCACAGACAAACATAACATTTAAGTAAACAATATAAAAAGTAAAAATAAGAAGGCACATACAATGAAGAAAATAAAAGCAGCAAAATTTGAATTGAAAATGTTCAATTGTGCATACAGTAGACAGTCAATACAGTGCAAAAGTCAATATAGTGCAAAAGTGCAGAGAAGGCTGCCCTCCCCGTCGCCGCCAAACCGTGTGGATGTTTTAATTGATTTAATAGGGATTGCAGACGAGAGACCAGCGGCGACTAGGCGGCGAACATGTTAGAAATGCCGTACAAATTTACGCCTACGTTACAAACGTGTGAAACACACGTCTTCACTATCTAAAGACATTTGAACTATGTACGCCGTCCTCAGTGTGACTTTTCCTAACGCAGGCAATAAAACTCTTTAACACCTCATCACTGGGTGCTAGATTAGACTCTGAGACACCACAATACTAATAATAATAATTGGTTTATTTACATTTTATCATACTATTTAAGCAGCTGCACATGTTGTATTCCCATCCTGTATATGTTCAAATATTTGTTCTTATATTTTATTCCTATTATTATTTCATGTATATTGTATGTATGTATAATGTATCCTAGTATTTCATTATATGTATTTTCTGTGCTGTGTGACTGATTTTGCTGCCGTAACACTATAACTTCCCATTTTCTATCTATCTATATCTATCTATCTATCTATCTATCTATCTATCTATCTATCTATCTATCTATCTATCTATCTATCTATCTATCTATCTATCTATCTATCTATCTATCTATCTCGAGGGACGGGGGAGTGCGATGATGATAGACAGACTTCCTCCCTTCAAAAGCCAATTTAACCACTGGTACTATATAATGAAGTGTATACATGCATACATATACACATATGTACAAAAAGTTACATGTAAACAGATCTATGCAGACAGTAAGGCAATTAGTGCAAATGATCCAGTAGATGGCGCCAAAGTTCAATCAATATAAGAGTAACAATGCATTCTGCCAACAGCGCAGGTCACATAAGCTGATGAGGTACTAGAATGTAATTTATCATATTATTTTATACTGTCAGTACTTTTAGAGCAACTTGTATAATGGATAAATGCCCTGGAACATGTGTTTATAATATATATATATACACACATATATGGATACATATACGTACGGTACATTTAAACAGGCTTACTGTATATTGATTGACTCAAAATAACACTACGTTTTGGTTATCCGTGGCGCTACCCCCTGCCATAATCACACCACCACCATGCGCCATAATCACACCACCACCATGCGCCATAATCACACCACCACCATGCGCCATAATAACACCACCACCACCACTCACACCACCACCATGCGCCATAATCACACCACCACCATGCGCCATAATAACACCACCACCACCACTCACACCACCACCATGCGCTATAATCATACCACCACCATGCGCTATAATCACACCACCACCATGCGCCATAATCACACCACCACCACTCACACCACCACCACCATGCGCCATAATCACACCACCACCATGCGCCATAATAACACCACCACCATGCGCCATAATCACACCACCACCACCACTCACACCACCACCACCATGCGCCATAATCACACCACCACCATGCGCCATAATAACACCACCACCATGCGCTATAATCACACCACCACCACGCGCCATAATCACACCACCATCACGCGCCATAATCACACCACCACCACCACTCACACCACCACGCGCCATAATCACACCACCACCATGCGCCATAATAACACCACCACCATGCGCTATAATCACACCACCACCACGCGCCATAATCACACCACCATCACGCGCCATAATCACACCACCACCACCACTCACACCACCACGCGCCATAATCACACCACCACCACCACTCACACCACCACCACGCGCCATAATCACACCACCGTCTCCTTCGGTAGGTTACCAGTGGCACTATCCACTCGCCATAGTATTTGGGTGACGATGACTGGAGGTGGACACACACACACACACACACACACACACACACACACACACACACACACACACACCCACCCATGCCTTGCCGGAAATGACAGCTGACAGCAGCAGGACGAGAAACAGATGTAAAGCAGGGCTGTAATGCTGTGATTGGCCCTTGGCATTCTGTCTGGTTTAACAGGAAGATGAACGCCAACAGCTGATTGGATGAGGGAAGAGAGCAGTGAGCCAGTGAACTGACACTGAGCTCCATCAGAAGAACAGCT
>JABXJD010000271.1:0-100000 GCA_013375575.1 Percina caprodes | reverse complement strand
AATCAAGACCAACCCACACTTTGCAGGGAAGATTACCAATGTCAGGCCAAAATTGAAATCTGCTTCCCGCTACACCAACGGCAGTGTGGTTGATTCTGAGGCGATAGGTGGAATTAGCGTTCATAATGATGAAGCAGAGCCTGTTAAAAATGCAAACAACTCTCGTGTAAGAGACCAAACCAGACTGCAAGGTCATTATGCAGAGCGGTGTGGGCAGACACTTCTGTTATCTGTTGCTCGACCTTTCGGTATGCCACAAAAAATATGCAGCCATTGCGGTGGCAGACAGTCTGTAACCACCGGACTTGTGACTTTGGGGGAGAAAAGCTCTACTACTGACGCTTGCCTTGGAAAGAAACCATTTAAGTCGGCCCTCACTGCACTCTCGACTACCACACATGTCCAGATGCCCCTTATTGAGAAAAACTTTAAGCCAAGCCATCATGAAATCTCAGAGAGCATCACAAACATAGACAAAAGGACAAACAATAATCCACAACTGTTATATTTTAACAAAGAACTAAAGTGTGGAAAAACACCACACCCAGCATGCCCAGTGCATTCTAGGGGCAATTTGGTCACTTTGTCAACGTCACAGGCTGCCAGCAATGCAACATCCCCTCAACCCACAACTATCACACATGCCAAAACCATCACTGTCACTAAAGCAACTATTGAAACACGACAAGAGGATGCCAGTATAAAATTGTTCGCGAAACCATCACAGGACAGTAAGATCCCCCGACCGAAGAGTCTCATGTTGACTCCACAGATGGCCACAGCTACTAAACCAAACAACTCACATTCACAAACTTATCCTAAGCACTTAAAAATATCCCAACACAACTCTTCGCAACATTATGTCCCACAAAATGTATGTGGGGCTATAAATGCTACACCTGAAAATGCTCTGTTGTCACCTTCACACACATTCATTGCCAGCACACACCCTATAACTCTTAACACTGCATCAATGTCCACTGAAAGTATACTTGCTAAAGTTGCAAACACTCAATATGAAACGCAGACAGCGCGAGGAAACATAGCAATAAATACAATTAATAGGCCCCAAATGACACCTAAATCTCCCGTCTCATCACTGACAGGCAATGCATTAGACGCCATTCATAAAGTGGAAACCACTGCACAGCCTACATCTGCAAGTCCACCACATACCTCACGCGATCCAGGTCACACACCACAAATAACGGCATCCTTAACTATTGACAGCAAATCACCAGATAAAGTATCTTTAATTGACACTGTAATGGACTCAGCTGGAATCTCCACACCACACCCAACTACGCCACATCAACTTCTCAGCACTGTTGTCCAACAGAGCACTTTGAATCATACATCTAATTCAGATCAAAGTACGCGTACCAGCACTGAACATAAATCTGTGGCTCCAAAACTTCACCAAATTCAACGGAACTTTTCAAATTCTGAACCTCCACTTGGTGTTTCTACAGCATCTCTAAAACCAACACCAAGTGCAGCAAAACCCCTAGACTCAAAAGCTAGTTTGCCTTCAAGTGCAGCTCCCAGTTCCACATCAACATACAGCAGCACTCTATTCAAAAATAAATCCCTCAGGTACTCCTCAATCAATCAGAAAAATTTCCTTCCCACAGCCTCCACCTCTTTATCTACATTGACAGGAAACCAAAGTAATGTCTGTGCATCAACTTCACTTCAATCATCCGACACAACACAACACAACAAACACAATAAGGTGCCTCAAGTAAATCAATCTGATCACAGACAAGAAACATACAGCAGAACTCAAACCAGTAATGAATTGGATGTGTGCAATGTTTTTAATCAGGAAAACTCCACAACTCCAGTTTCATTATCTGAGCCGCTAAATGTGTCAAAACATCATAACAGAGGCAGTGATGCGAGCACCCACTATCCTCAACCAACCATTATTCCCAATACTGAATCACATACTGATAACAACAAATTCAGTGGTAATCTAATCAATGAATTAGCTGTGCATGAATCAAATGACCATGAAAATTCAAATCTGTCCCAGGTCACCAACCTTCAGAATTACATTTCCCTAATTAAGTCAAGCAGCTTTCGTCCGCAGGGTTGCATAAACACAGAACAACAAAGGCTTGCACATTATCAAGGGTACACAGAAACACAACATGAGGGACACTGTGCTACATACCCATCAGTAAAAACAGCCCAGGAGACAGATTCAAATACAGAACAGTTTGCTTTGGGTGTATCAGTCAGGCATGCAAATATTAAGCTGAAATCCAACACAGATAAACATACACTTCCCAATTCTTCAACACCCTCTGCCAAAGCACAAACAAACAGTGAGTCCACAATCTCATCACTGGAAAACACTGGTGCACACCCCATAATCAAATTTTCAGTCCACCAAAATTCTGATTCAGATACTTCACCACTACCACAAGCACACACAAATCCAGAGCTTTCATTCACTTCAGTAGCCCCTTTTAACAGCGAGGGATTGCCTTGTACGCACACAGGCCCTGCATGTAATTCTATATTGCCATCATCAACAATGCACTTGGCATCCCTTGCCCGCCTCCAGTCCTGCGTGGCAGAGGCAATCGTCAAACTGGATTCAAAGTCTAACACTGCTCCCCCTCTGCCGTGCCCAGAGGACACCAGCCTGGCTCACTCCCACCCAGCTGCTGCAGCCCTGTTGCTGCCCCCTTCGCCACAGTGCTGCAAATCAGCAGCCCTACAGCAGAGGCTCGAGAGTGTGGAGGCCAGCCTGGCAGCCAACAAGGACAGGATCACTACTCTGCTTAACATTATCCATGACCTGGAGATGTGCCACTCTCACAGCAGCGGGTAAGAGGATGTTAGAGGGTGGGTGTGTGTGTGTGTGTGTGTGTGTGTGTGTGTGTGTGTCTGCGTATGTGTGGAAGGGCAGGTTATATGATTCCATAGTGTAATGTTTTACTTGTGTGACAAATAGACTTGTAACAGAATTATTCCATTATGCGTCTTAAACATTTACTTTATTGTTTATACAAAACCTGCAGGGTCTGATATGAATGAACTATTAATATACCCTAAATTCAGTCCAATACAGGTATAGCGGTTTGCTACAATCTGGCCTACAGCATTACTTTTAAAGCTGTCCTGCAGTGCTGACCTTTGACTTTCCAGTCACTCATCACTTGCAATAACTGAAACCAGTCGTGAACTTTGCAACTATTTGGCAAACTGCAGTGATTTACATCTAAAAAAAAAACTTTTGCTTGTGTGTTTGTGTAATTATATCTTTATGATTTTGCAGCCATAGTTGAGTGGATGGTTTACTGTGATGGCAATAACAAACCATTTACATTTAGAAAAAAAACAGCCTGTATAAATACTTATAGTTTGCACCTGGAGACACTCTTTAAGGTAGATATATGTTCTTAAATAACCAATATAGCATAGATTAGTTTTATATTCCACCCTGATTTGTTTGTAAAATAACAAAGTGACAGATTAAGGCAATGCATGTTTGTCAGATATTTGGTCGACCCGTCATCCTGATTCATTGTGTAATAATTTTGTGTAAATTATTTTCCTCCAAATGTAAATTGTAAATGGATAAATCATAAAAAAAAAAAAAATTACAAGACATTTGGCCAAGTCCTAGAGTTCATTTAGTTGCAGCAACTGCCGTTTCTAAGTGCCGCTTTGTAGAACATTGACTTTCTGCTGACATTGAATCAATATCCACATGGGAAATAAAGCCTTGACAAGAAACAAATTGTACCACTTATTACATATACTATGATATGACAAGTTGCACAAATACCTTTTTCAGGCAAACATACTGATACTAATAAGTTGTTATGAAGCTGATTCTGTGGCCACTATACATATGCCATGAATCAGGGATCATAGTGTGATGATGTGAAGACTTAACATTGTTACAAGTTTGCAAAAAGGTCCTTGGCTGTGTGGCTGACTGTGACAGAAACCTATTTGGGCATTTCAAGAGGTTACATCTCGGAGATCTTTATTAAGTCGTATAACTCTTCTGGGAAAAATAACAGGAATTAAAACCGCCTTCTGGCAATGTGTCTCTGTCAATCATTCTCATCCACCACAGAGCTAATAAGTTGTGACTGCCTCCGAGGTCATGTTCCAGAATAACCAACTCCTAATAACCATCTGATGTCTGACACAATGCATGTTATATAGCTCATCGCTGCCAACAGCAGTCTGAATGAAAATCAGACAAAGAGCATAAGTGGAGTGCAAATTAAATAGTGAATTTGAAAGGATGAGAGTTTTGGAAGTTGCCCTTATTTACTGTATCCAATTTGATCTACTTTCTTTTATTGCAGTCGGCGATTCTACAAAACTGGACAGGACCTCAACAACTGCTCAACCTGCCAGAAGACTGCTTGTATTGTCTACAGGTGAGATAATAGTGAAATTGCCAATTTTGCCTGCATGCAGTATTTGAAGTGATAAGTGATCAGAGCAGCCCCAGAATTCAGCTCTCGCCAAAATAGAAAACTATGGTTTCAGAATATCATAAATATAATATGGCACTGCTTGGTGTTGCTGCTTGGTGTTGATTATAGGCTGGAGCAGGAAGCCGTCATTTAGATAAAGTGAAAAATGTGTCTGGGGTTGAGATAATGAGACATGAGATATTTTCAAAAGGATATTAAGAAAGCAATTACAACTAAATCAATATTTTAGAATGACACTACGTATAATAGACATATTATAAACTGCTACAGTAATGTAACATAACATGGATTTCAATGAATTCACTTTACTTAAAATTTTATGAATGTACAGCATTGGGACCATGCGTCACTTTATCCAAGGCATGTTTTAAAATATAGGGTTTATTTAAAGTTTGTCTTGGCCTTGAGACACACAACTCAATAAGGTTGAGCCCATTTGCCATATCAGTTGCCAGCCTGTCCACTCCACTTCTCTGAAAATTAATGACTTTCTGTATGGGCAGCTTACTAAATGAACAGCTCTGTATTGCTCACTTGTTTCTCGCCCAGAATACAATAGAGACACATATTTCTCTCTGAACAAATCATATATCTTTTGGACGAACTGTCAAATTAAAGCACTGACAGTATATGATCTATTTCTCAATCTATTCACATAGCAGATTTATGGAGATTGAGATTAACTCTCTAAAATCCAAACTAGCAAAGAGGAAGTCGTGCTCAAGCAGCCTGCAGCATAGATTTTATAAAGATTTATAATGATCACTCTACTGGAGTCATGTTAGCATTGTTAACTTACATACAAGGTGATTTTCATATAGATATGTATATTTAAAGAGATGAGGAGAGCTATGGGAGAATTTATCTAAAATAGTGTTATCTTAAAATGAGTTGTTTGTCTATTTTAAGCCATTTTAATTTAAAGGTAAAACATTTTAATTTAATTAAATAAAGATAATGACATCCTTTTAATATGTTTACCAACTTCATTTAAGCTGTAGTGTACGAAGCCTTACCGTGCAATAGTGGTTAGCTCTAATATTTCAACTTTGATCTCCGTTTGCACCCATTAGCTGAAATGTTGCATCAGTTGGATGCAATGGAAAAATAAAAAACAATTGTCCCAGAAACAGTGTATTTGAAAGGAGGCTAAGAAATCTAAGTCTTATCATCTTTTGGAGAAAAAATGCCTCATGTTCTGCGAAGCAAAACCTAAAACCTTTATCTTGGAATGTTCAAACCATTTGTGTTGATCTACTTATTTTCAAAACTGCTTTTGCATGACAAAAAGATCTTACGTAAGTTGATTTGCTGACTGGTGTGTGTTGGTACGGGGTCCTTAAAGGCCAAGTGGAAGGGAAATATGAACAAGACGTGTGCACCTTCAGAAAAAAAGGATAGGCTGCCGGGTAATGTCTTCCTGCCTGAAACAATCAAGCACTTTGAGCTCTGACAAGTGCAGAGCTTCTATAAATAAAATGGTAATGCCGATCCGACAAAACCTAAACATTCTTTAACAAGAGCTGAATTTGAAACATTTTTGTATCATGTCACAACTGTGTTTTTAGGGGGGGATTAGTAATTTGGTGCTGCATATCTGTCTATCCAGTGTGGAGTATGACTTCAGGCAGCAAGAACGACGCTTCTTGGAGGTTCTGAACCATTCAGAAAGAGGAAATCATGCTTTCTCCATGCACCTATCCCAGCCCCTGAACTTCAGCCTGCTCAGAAATGTCATCATTAAAAGCTTAACAAAGTCAAAGGTGAGAAGCAAAAAGCTGTGTAAGACGCTGTTCAAATGGCCGCCCAGGAAAATTCAGCAAGTGTAGACCTCTCAACAAAGCCTGTGTGCTGTTTAGTAGCCAATCGCCTGTGTTACAAGTGACCGGCAGAAGCCTTTGCAGAAGACTCTTACTATCCCCTTCCTACTCATAGAATGAGATTACTCTGAATTAGGCTCTTACCCAGTAGAGTTCCACTCTCCTGCACATTGTCGAGACTCGTGAACATCATTTTGTACTCTAAACTGCCCATGATCTTTGTGACTGTCAGCTAGTATCAACCCTAAGGAAATCTTTATTTTGCGTTTGAGAGTTAATGTTATTTTGTTTTCAACACGCCTGCTTAAAATTAGGTAGGGCTAACCACAGCTACATATTTCTTAATCTAATTTTACATATGATATTCTGTTATGCACTGTTATGATTAATGCACTCTGATTTCCAGTTGACGTTACATTTCCTCTTCAATGGTCCCCCTTTTCTGCTTCTCCTAAGGGCGCTTTCACACCTATAGTTCGGTGGACTTGGTAAAGTAAATGCATTGTTTTTGGTCCACTTTCTGTATTTGGGTCGGATCGCGTTCTCACCTAAAGTGAACGCGATCCGCGAACTCCGCGAACGCGAACTCTTCACTTGAGCGAACCGAGACTCTCGTTTTCAAGCGGACGAGAGTTTGTGTGTTTGATTATTACCAGAGTTGGGATTTCACTCCAGCCCAAATGAACCGGACTATCGGACCAAATGCTCCAGGGTTTGTTTAAAACGGACCAAATGAGGTAGGTGTGAAAGCAACCTAAGATTAAATGTACAGTACAAAACAAGTTTTTGAATGGAATTATTTGGGAATGCAAAAATAAATCTGAATTTACTGACTGTTTGTGTCTGTAAATTTTTCCAGAGCATTGTTTATTTCTGAATGCTAAACTTCCCTCAGTACACTTAATGACTGACATAAAGACACTTTGTTGGCTGAGACTTACAGCTTCAGTGCATCTAAAGCTTTTCACCAATGCAAACTAGCTACTAAATAGAGAAACATTCATTATGCCTTTGCCAATTGTGCTGATGGTCTCCAAATCCCCAAACAATCTGAACTTCATAAAAGGTTTCTGAGTAAAACAATGACATGACGAAAGGCTGCAATGAAGCGTGAGTCACAATCCAAAGGTCCATGTGCACATGCACAAACCCATGAACACACTCATGGACACAGCAAGCAAACTACAGCAACATGAAACACTGAAGCTTTCATAAATTATCAATGCAAGGGGAGCATGAGATTTAGAGAATTTTGGAGAAAACCCTCATGATTTAGGAATGTACTGTGTATAGTTTATTCGAGCAGTGAACTAAGAAAACATTCTGATATTACTTTCTGAGCATAAAATACTTAGATGCTTTAATTAAAATGGCTCCTAGAAGAAATACTGAAAATAAAGTTCCAGCAAGAGACTAGAGGAAAAAGCAGATGTGACAGCATTGTAGCCACATACAGGTAGCAGTTTTCTTCTAAACATAACATGGGATAGCATTTTTGATTGTGCCATGCAGCTGTTCTAAAGGGCTTCATGTAAAGAGTTAAAACTAAATTATTTATCATTTTTCATGTGCTGTCAGAAACCATTCCAAAGACGGCGGTAGCATGTCTATGCAGTTTCCCAAGGTTTGTCACAGACTAAGTGCACATATTTGGCATTTTTAGTGGTCCTCCTATAAGAAAATGTTAGGTTTTCTAATAAGAAAAATTAAATTTTCGTAATTTTGGACCATTCTTGTTACCTAGAGCACATAATAACTATATAACGTTTGAAAAGCTTAAATAAAACTTGCTTACAAAAAAAAAAAAAAGGTTCACTGGGGACAAATTACAATCATTGGATCTGAGAAAAGTAATTTAGTTGCATTCATTTGGCTTAGGTGGCACCAAAAATGTCTTGGGTGCTGTGCCTAAGCCTTATATTGGTAAGGAAAATCCTGCCATGGTTGTAAACATAGGCATAATTTACAGGGGGGATGGGGGGGTTACAACCCCCCAATACAACAGCCAACCCAAAAATCTATTCTAATTTCCTTTACATAAATAACAGAAATTTCACCATAACTTGATGTAGAAAAGGCACTAATTGTTGCAGAAAAATCCATCAGATTGCAGAAAAGTCTTTGACGCTCAAAATTTCAATTTTGCTTCAAAGTGGAGATGTCAACAACCCCCCCCCCCAATGCTTAACCCAAATTTCGCCCGTGGTTCTAAGTATAGTTGTGTATCATATATATAGCAAATCTTCTCTGCATGTGCCAAAAATGTACTTAAGTTTTTATAGATCTTATAATATCAGTTTCAAAGAGGCATTTTCATGAAACTTACTAGTACAGAAAAGACAACATATAAACTTACAAGGGATGAACACACGTTTGTACTTGCTTATGCAGAAAGCTCTAAATTTTGACTTAGGAGATCCATTAAGACTCTGGAGTTCCCTGCCAACGGACTTGCCAATTTTGAAAAGTGGTACTGTTAAACAATATTGCAGCAACAGCACTGCACTGACTTCTAAAGCCAAAGACAAATGGGTCTATAAAATAAAACATAAACAGGCCAGACAACATATTGCAGTTATGCGCCACATCAGAAATTATCTTTCAGAGTGACTGAAACTACTTGTCATCCATGCATATGAACATTAAAGAGTTCAATTTTTAAATGGTTTGGCAAGTAGTTTTATATAATATCAGTTCAAACCCTCACTATAGCTGTAAAAGTATCCGTGTAATTCACATTGTGCTAGAGGAGAACAATTCACTGTGTCTCAGTTATGTAAGAACAGCAACAATATGGTTGTATTGCTTCTTTTGAAAGGTGATTGAGCTGGGGGCAGATATTGGTGGGAATAACCTAATTAATACTTACATGTCTGTTACGCCTCAAGAGATGATTCAGCACCAGTCAGGCATGAAACTGCTGTCCTGCTGCACTTAAGATGTGCACAATTGTGTAAAGAATTGTGTAAAGAAAGAAGCAACTTAAGCAGTTTTCTAAAGTAGAATGTTTCCATCTACAGTGTCTGCTTCTATTTACCCACACATTTTATCAGTTCAAATTTACTGTCTCAGAAAGCCTGTAGTGTAGCCTCTACATTTTCTTGTGGACTATAAGGGCATCAAGCACAGCTTACAGTATGTCACACAGCCATTTGGACAGACTATGTAAGGGATCCTATTTTGACTGAGATACTTGTGCTTTTTGTCTTGCATTTTCCTTTGGTAGAAAGTCACAGATATGTGACCTATGTGTAAAATGAAGCCTTTACATAGCCCATGTAAGTTGTAAAGAGGCCAGTTAGTTCTAGAATACATTCCAAAGTAGCATGTCAGTATGTAAAATAACATTTCCTTGCATGCATTTGTGCATCACACAGCTACATAATATGTATGCAAACATTATTTTTATTTTCTGCACAGTGACTAATTCAATTTGTCGGCTCTTTATGGCAGTTTTATGACCTAACACCTAAACCTGCCAGCTGAAAATCTTCAATCTCCATGAAGTGACATTGTGGATATTAACTTTGAATCAAATTATTTCCTGTAAGGTGAAAGATTCACTGCCAACACCATCGAAAAGTAACACCCCACTCTGCAGCCCTATGCAGCCCTCAGCCACTTTCAGCTCATTATTTTGGTTCAGTGGTCCGTCTGGTTGAGGTCCAATGGCTCACACCAGCCCCTGCATAAAAAGCCATGGGCAGCAGCCAGCTCACAAGCTCAGACAAGCTGTACACTACCTGTGCTTAGGAAAATGGTGGAGACCTGAAGTGAGCGAGAAACTGGTAAAGAATGCTGAATATACAGCAAGCCAAAAAGTCCTTCATTTCTTAAAGTAAGTTAAAAGCAGAGCTAATGGTTTGTTTTGTTTATTTTATTAACGGATTGTCAAAGTGATTAAGTCCTCCTGAATAGATTTGTGTACCAAATTTAACACAATTCTCCAGAAGTTTTTGACACTTTTCATTCAAAACAAGAAATGGCAATCTCTTGATGGCGGAAAAGTCAAAAATACAGTTTTAAAAAAAGTAAAAGAAGATAAATTACATGTTTGCACTCTATTGATATATTACACATAAACAGTACACAGGGGCTGCCCAGGAAAGGCACCCCAAGCAGTTGGGGGTTTGGTGCCTTGCTCAAGGGCACTTCAGCAGTGCCCAGGAGGGGAACAAGCACCTCTCCAGTTAACAGTACCTGTACTTAGACCCTACGGGGACTTGAACCGGCGACCCTTCGGTTCCCAAGCCAAGTCCCTACAGACTGAGACAGTCAAAGGGGTTGATCTGACCGGGAACCAACTTCAAGCTCAACTGAGGCAGGATCTGGTAAGAGAGATGAGATCTGGAGCGTAAGGCTATAGTAAGAGCTTTAATAAGGTGCAGCAACTAACATTTTGACACAGAGTCTGTTGTAGTTTCTATCTGGTCCGTAGTGGTGGACCGACCTACTGACCAACAGACAGACACACATTGTCATCCCTAGACCAATGTTAAATTACTCTGTGCAAACTAAAAGTATGCCATAAACACACGCTATCCTGAAAAGGCCACCAGTGTTGATTTGCATTTTTTAGCATTTATGCACCACAGTAAAATGAATTCCCCAATGAGTCATGGATTTTTTTTAATCCAGTAAAACATATGCTAATCATTTGACAACTCTGCAGAGCATCAAATGTTAGGCTACATAAGGAAAAAGGCAAGTGCATTTAAACAGAAAGCTTCAGGAAGGGTTCCTTGATTTTAAAATGTAGGAATGACTGCAAAGAAATACTACTTCTGCAATTCTTCAAAAGGCATACTTTGGCAAAACTATACATTATGATATCAAGGTAATAGTTATTGCAAGTTTTAATATATTTCAGGCTGCATGTTTTATGGTGTGTTCACTCTGTGTGAGACAGTTTTAGAGAGGACAAACTCATTTCCACTGCATTGCTTTTCTCCCAGGGCAGCCTGCTGTGTGCCCTGTTCTTCTTTTTCCAGCACAGTGGAGTGTGAATTAATTTACAGGATGCTAATAAAAATCTCAAGTCAATTTAGCTCTGGTTTTTTATGTGTTTCTGTTAACAATTAAGATTTTTTGTAAATCAATTCTGACAGTGTCATCATGATGATGCGTTACCCTCTGAAATGCACCAACAAGTCCTAACCTTGCTGTGACAACCAGTACTAATTGGTAAATCCTGCTTCTCCCGATGGAGGAATGAACCTCCCACCCACCCAATACTAGTCACTACACTCTGCCTTAACCTCCATCCTGGACTATACACCTGCCCATTACACATACTATATATTTCTTGCATATGCTGCAATCAACACGTTCAGCCTCCTTTTTGTTATGCTAACCGGCCATTTTGTATGCATTTGTTTTTGTATTTATTGTTCATTCATTTTGTTTGTTTATGTATGCACCAATCCCCAAGGCATATTCAACGTTAACTGTAACTTACCATAGCAATAAACCCTTTTCTGATTTCAACAACAGAGGGACAGATAGCGCTTATTTCTCCTATTTTTTTTTGTTTTGGTGAAAAACTGAGACGTTTTCTGAGTACTGATCATAAACTGTTATGGTACTGATGTTATACTGTTATGCAAATACTTGTCTTTATCTTGCACTAGGTGAAACTGACCACTTGTGAGAGTGGAATTTTTGCAAGCCAAATAGATAAATAATAATAACTACAAGTCTAATTACAGTCTTAATGCTGCTAGCAGTTCTTTGTTTCTTTATTTTCAAAAGTTTATTTTTTATTTCCTGTGTTGTTGAGAACATAATAAAACCAAATTTCAGTTTGTATTCCCTGATTAAATTATTATTATAACAGTAGTCTACATACAGTACATGCATGTATTTAAACCGTGATTAAACCCCCAGGTCGACGCTGTCATATACGACATATTCAATCTCTCTGGATCAATACAGTGTAGAGACTTACTTTTATTAGAAGACAAATGTGTTCTTTGGTGTTTTACGACAGTGGCAATCACAATGGTTTTGATGCTGCCACTCTTTTGTGTTACTTTGCTGCTACATGTGCCTTACATATAACAACTGAGCCGAAATAATGATATAATACAGCATAAATCTAATAGTGCATAGATTATGATTTGTGCATTGAGATAGTAGGAGTTGTATTGGAGATAGCACAACTAACTTTTTGGCATTCAAGTTACATTCACCTATTTTTTTTAAATGTATTAAATTGTTTCTGATTGTTGGCTGATGAACTTAATTATTTTTTTAAACATTATTTAAATTTAAAATTAAAATTTTTCCCTTAATTTGACATTTTAAGGCACTAACTTTGTACCTTAATATGGAGGCAACTCCTATAAAGTAACACCAAAAAAAATACACTAATTTATGGAACCCTGCACACTGACACTTGACAAAAGATTAATTCAAAGAGTATTTTCATTCAAGAATCAGAAAAAAATATAGGGCCTTAACTCAAATTTGATTAATGTATTAATGATCATATACAATAATAATAATTACATTACAAATAGGAAACTAAATGTTAAAAGTTAGAAATGCGCTTTCATGCAGATGTGAATAGGTTCTACAGAAACAGCATTAATGTGTGTGTATGTCAGGGCAATATGCAATTGTATTATGTCAGTGGGTGGTCTAGATGCACAAGACAGCAGCATGGTTGTCAAGGAAGCATACTCAAATTAGCGAGTTGTAGCCTCGCGACCTCATTATATGTGGATAAAAAGCTACATGCCAAATCTGGGTGGAAAAAAACTGTAGCTGTGCCAAGTTTCCGATCAGCTGTAAAACTATGCATACAGTTTTTAGTTCCCATGTCAGTATCTGTTTGCTTGTTTATATCAGGATTTATTATATTCATGTGCAACATATTATTTTTACCACCAAATAAGCCACAACAAGAGACTCTTCCCTGTTTCTCCATTCAGAAACATTGCTGCCAGTTTGATTCCCAGACAGAACTAATGAGTCATTTTGACGTGGAGACACAGTGGCAGTGTTTCTTGGGGACACAGAGGGATGGAAGAGGGCAGAGAAGGGCAGATTGGGGTTTTCTCTCGCTCCTCCTCCCAGAGTCAAGTGTCCTCCAGAGGGGTTTTAGAGGAGCAGTAATCCACTGAGATGTCAGAGATTGGCTTCCCCTGGGATGGAAATGTAATATGACAGAGCACAATGGAAGAGGAGAGAGAGAGCACTGGCTGAATTTCTTTACAACAAAGCAGGCAATTGCTTGGGGCTTTTATACGGCCTTATTATGGTATTATTTGTCTTAATAATCCTGCATAACACTCATAACAATTTTCCTACTTGTATATTCTGTTTCCTGGCTTCCATTGTGTTTGACATTGCTTAATAAGAAGGATAAGGGTGTGTGAACACATTAATGGTGGCACATATCACACTTTCAGTGGACACGGTTTAAATGTCTTCATAATTATGAATTATATAATCACTAGAGAGGATCACGAAAGCCATGCTTTGCCTCATATAAAGAGTATCATACTTCTTTAAAAGGTGAGAACAAAGCATACCATATATGAAAATCCTTTATTGCCACAAGAGGGCAATTCATTAGGCTCACACAGAGGTGATTTTAGGATAAGACCTTTAGGGGGCTCAGCCCCAAATGCAAATGTGACACGGATATAGTGCATGCAAATCACCCCCATGGCTAAATCAGTAATTTCATAATCTGATCATCTCTGAGCTAGCTACTGAACAACAACGTCAACTAACATTTTTTTGACACTATGATGGAACTAAACCTGTCACTTTATAAGTCACAGTAGGAACGACCAATTTCAGACAATGTTCTGACATTCAGCAATTTTAGTGGCTTACGTTTCTATTTTGGGGTCTAATCTGCACCAGGAAATTACCAACTTCTTCTCTGGGGACTACCAACGTTAAACTTCACAACAGCAATCCTGCTCTTGCTCTGACAGATTAGATAGAGATACTCAGCCAAGGGCAGGACTCTGGCACAACCACCTCTGATTGGCCAACACTACATGTCTGTTAACGCTGTTCTTGACTGGGTTACAGGTGCACAGCATTGGCCACACCGACACAGGATAATAAACCTGTTTGAAAGCCCTTTGACCCTGCAATTGTGTGTCCTCTGTCACTAACAGACAAGTTCTTAAACTAACTTAAAGCAATAAAAAAAAGTTTTTTATTATTACAATTTTTAGGGGGCTGAGATGAAATTTAAAAAGGGTCTAAAATCGCCAATGGGCTCACACTTTCATATCACATACAGTGCATACAAACACAAGTGCAAGCAAATGATTAATGCACCTATTAATGCAATCAACCTCAAATAAAAAACATTGTAAAACCCGTAAGGACAGCTGCAGTGTGGCAGTTTTTAATTTGTTTTTATTTACCATTTATGTTAAGTTGCATGTCTGTTTTGGTCAGACTAGGGCTTTTTGGATTCCATCTACTGCATGCTCACAGTCCCACTCAATCAAACACTCTACTTCAGCCTTATTCCCTCCATCCTTAAGGCACAATGTATAATCTAAATGCAAACAAAGAGCATTGGGCATTTGACAGAAAGTTGTAGGCATTAGCACTCATTTCAGGTTACTCCTGTCATAAGGGGTAAGTTTCCAAAAACCAATGATATGTCACACTACTGTTTGTAGGGGGTGGAAAAGCCAGGGATTTAATGTCTCTCTTTAACTCTCTTTGTAATTCTTTACACTATTTCTGTCACTTTTGATGTAAGTGCAACACTATTTTACCTGGAGGCAGAAACTGTCTGAAAATGTGCACTGCTATCCCTACATTTAAACAATTATGGCATCTTCCCAGTCCCCACCTCTCTCTGACAGCCGGCTCTTTACCCTGCCTTCGACTGTGGCAAACAACTGAACCCTTTTGCCAACTCACGTGGTCGGACACCACTCTTGAGAACTATTTATTTTTAATTATAAAAAGCCTGGCTCTGAGAGTCTACAACATAGACTGTAACTGTCTCCAGCCACGCTAGTGCTCTGTGCAGCTGTACCCGAGCTAAATGCTAATCAGCAGGCTAACATGCTCACAATGGCAATGCCAACATGTTGATGTTTTGCAAGTAAAATCCCTACCATGTACACCATCTTACTTTAATGTGTAAACATGCCAACATTTGCTACTTAGCACTAAATACAAAGCACAGCTGAGGATGATGGGTATGTTATTAGTTTTGCAGGTACCAACAAAAGAATTAGAACCAATTAAAAGTGTGTTATTACAATTCATCCTATGGGGAATATGATTTGCTGTGCAATCCATCCAATACTTGAGAGAAAGTTCAATAAAAAATAAAAACAAAACCAATTTCAATCCATCTCACAGGTTTCTTTTCATGTCATTTCACTGAATGAGTGAAATAGATAAAAAGTAATGTATCCTCTACAATCTTGAATATCAGCAGAAAATGTTATATGACAGTCCATCCAATTGTTGTTGAAATATTTCAGCCAGAAAAATATCTATTTGATTTAGAAAACAGCTTTGATGATAGAAGAAAGCTCTGATTTGGCATTGCAGCAACACAAAGTGGGTGAAAACAGCGGCCTTGAAACAGTGAGAAAAGGCAGAAACATCACTTCAGGCTTACTCACATCTTGTTAGCACACCAGTGTGAATGAGAATGATTGACAGACAAAACAGCTGGAAGGCCTTTATAATTCCTATCATTGGTGGGGAAGAATTGTATTCTGCAGCTAGACACATCTAACAGCCTGTTAGCCTGAAGTACACGTACAAACGGTCATCACCGGCATAAAAACAACACTCATACACAAGTAAGTTGTGTGTCTTTTATGATGATAGTTTATATTCTACATTTCATGATAAAGTAACTTTGGACTGTGGTGATTTTTTTGGGGATTTTTTTAGGATCCCCATTAGCTGATACAGATGTATATAAATATACATATTCCTCTTCATATACTCATAAATATTACACTAAATTCATAAGCACTGCATATACAAAAGTGAAATCTTACAACATATTTGTATACATGTACAATGTAGTCACAAAATATGGTCATTAGATGTTGCTTTATTTGTTTTTAAAGCTTGCTATATTTTGTGCTTTAGTAATCTCAGCTAGAAGCGGGTTCCATGAAACCATAACTTGATACAATACTGTACATTGCTTTGATTGTGTTCTGAACCTAAGAACTGTGTAAATACCCCTGGTGACATTTCTGGCAAAAATACAAATACAGGAACAGGCACAAACCCCAAAACAGGAATAACAAATATCAGGAACACCGAGACCAACGGGGTAGACTACACACACACACACTCACTGAATACTATTCATACAATGATCTGACACTAGGCAAAGAAACAGACTAAATACAAGAGGTAAGATAAAACAAGGAACAGGTGACCTAAGGGTGGGAAACACATTAGAAAGAAAGACATTAGACAATCACAAAGGCGGGAAAACCAATAGACAGGAAGTAAGACAAGACAGAAAAACAGACTACCAAAATAAAACAGGAAACAGAAACATACACAACCATAACAATATGTTTCCAACCATAAATAAGACCTTTGCATCTTGCTGTTCAAAGAGAGAGAGAGAAAAACAATGGCCACATTGCAGCTCTCTCTCTCACAGTGTACTAAGTAAACCTTCTTTAATCATGAGTCTGTCTCAACTGTTGTCTGATCATGCCTCTCATTATCACCACCGAATCATTTCTTAATATCAATAGGTGCTTACTCATTTCATTATCTGTCAATAAAACCTTCAAGGTGAGTTTAAAATGCAGCAAATTTACATAATATGTTGAATTCTATAATATCCCAACTCTAGCGGTGGAGTGGTGGAAGTATTCAGATCCTTTATGTAAGCATTGACAATGTTGCTTATATATAGAAATATGTAAACACTACTAGAAAAATGTAATGAAAATATCAAAATAACTCCATGCAGAAGAATCGCCCATGTTTCATTACTATATGTCACATTATTGGATTATTAATGCTTACTGTCTCTCATAACTCAGATTGAGATTGGCCATAGTTCACTACCTACGTACTGTATGTCCAGCAGGTAGAAGAAAAGAGTCAGAATGTTGTTGTTTTCTCATACAGTCACCAAAGTTCCTATCTATCGACTAAAGCGAGACGTATCTGTATGTATGTATGTGTGTCCGTGTTTGGGGGGAAGGTAACCTGCACATCACATGCAGAGGCCTTTACAACAACAAAAAAGTGTCTATTATTAAAAGCCAAAGACACTATATAATATTAAGCTGTTGTGAGCTGTAGCCGACATTCACCACTTCTAAACAGAGGCAGAACATAACCTAATCTTGGAGATTGTTCCTTCACAGCGCTGTGCAATGCAAGAAAATCACAGAACTGAATTGGGCAGACACAGCCGTTTTCATCAGACTCACCCTGGGTCGGGTTAATTAAGTCTACGGCTAACTTATAACCCTAATAACACTGCCGTAGCCAAAATGCCCCCTGCGAATCAAATCCCCTACTAATCAAGCCACTAAACCTGTATGGAAATAAACACTTCTATATATACTATAGGAGACAATGCCGTGTCTCTCTCTCTCACTCTCTCTCTCTGAACACAGATATGTGGTGATTAGCTCTCATAACAGATCAGGTGGCGCACTGCCATGAAGAGGCTAATGTCTGATTACTCCACATTGTCATTGTGATATTTTTTGATTACATTCTGAATCTACACTGTCTGCTAACTGCTAAGACATTATTAAGATAAAGCGGTCTTTATTTGCTTTAACTATTAACATCCAAATTATCATTACGTTTGGAATGACAATAATCTATTCTTGATTATTTATTTCTTATCTTTTTATTGCTTACTTACTACTGTGTTGTTTCTTTTAGTTGCAAGGTGTGTTAAGTCTCTTGCTTTGGGAAACATGCTTCAAATAAACCTAAATAGTTATACAACTCTGACTTTGAATCAGCCAAAGAAAGAAGAAGTGGCATAAAGCATGAGATAATACATATTGTAGTCATTTTTCTTGTTTTGTATTTAATGTATTGATAAAAATAACAAGTTTTTTCATAATTATTTGGCTTTGCTTACTGAGCGTTCATTTCTGGACCAGTGCATCCAAATGAGTTGACTTAATCCTGTACTTCACTTGAGATATTAGTCTCTGTTACCCCGTTGGCCTGGTCAGTTTCATGAAGCGTAGCACATTTCTATTTAATCTATTTAACCCTTATTTAATCATGCAATAGTAAAAAGAGATAGTTTGTTTAGTTAAGTAAGGACATAGCTTGATATTAAGTGTACAATAAATTTAGAATATTTGCTGTCATATGGCTCTTTCCGATGGGGAACTCAAGCTATTATATCCGTCCGCTCTCGTCATAGCCAGCTCTACAACTTAAAACTTGGTGTTATTTCTGATTCACAAAAGTCGCACACAAAAAAAAAAAAAAGTTTTGTTGCGGCCCGTACGTATCTGCGTCACAGGAGAACAATGGAAAAAAAAAATGATTTTTGCTGCCAAACAGTCTTTTGTTCTGAAATATAGCTAGCTATGTTATGGATGGAATTTGACTATTGGTAGCCAGTAAGGGTTTTAAATAATGATTTATTCTTCATGTTCTTGTCAAACTATCTTAGAAAATATTCCTAAAACCATGTAATGTCAATGTTAACGTACAAAGACTAACATGACGGTACACCGTAAGGTTAACGGACAGAACCGACCAACCACCAATCCTTTTTGTGCCTCGGTTTGTTTCTTTGAATGGAGGCCATAACAGTGGCTAACGTTGCTGTTTTTCTTTTCTATATTGTACGTTAGATAATGAAGTTGACGGAGAAGCAGTGGACTATGGATTGACTGAGAGGATGGTTTCATACCTCTTTGAAGGATCGTTTAAGAAGCAAGCTAAATTCAACCGATTCGCTCAGCAGTGGAAAGAAACCGTGACCCTAACCCTCGAGCCTGTCCCGGTTGGTTCAGAGAAGGCTCAGCGGAATCAAGGTAATGTGTGATTGTTATAAAGCTAGGCCTAAGTAGAAACATGGAAAATAACTCCATAATATCAGACATATAATCAATGTTTAGGTTACACATTGAAGAAGTTTTAATTTGGATCCTAATGCACCTAGCTCTGGTAGTTTATAGTTTAACCATAGACTGTATGTTACACTTTTTACAATGTTAAATACTTTAACTACAGTCTGCTGATGGTACTTACAGACTTTTACTGAAGTAACATCTTCACTGCAGGACTTTTACTGTAACAGAGTATTTTTTACATTTACATATATTGTTACACTATGGTTAATTTGAAGACTATTGTTTTCTTTCACCATAGTCATGCCATTCCATCATCAGCCTTCCCAGCAGTTTTCATCATTCCTAAATTTCCCAGAGATGTTCAGACAAAGTTGGACCAAAGACCACCATGGAAAATTGAGAGATCTGATCACACCAAAATTATAAGAACGTTGTATGAAACAATGGCTCTGTTCAAAATGTAAGTATGGCAACCCAACTGGATCACAGCCTTTGAGTTATTGATACTATGTCTGATGTTACGTTCCTCACCTTCTGTTGCATCGCTGTTACAGGTTTCCGACCAATGATGACTATGTGAAAGTAAGGCCCTGATTTTGAAGTACCCTTTCTTAAAGGACAAAGAAGGAAAATGTTATGTGAGTTGACAGATTATGAATTGCACACATTGTTTTCCCACCATGTATTTTCATGCTTGTGCTTTCAGTGTTGTGCATGTGGTGTGTATTTCATATTCTTTTAAATAGCATACCTGACACATGTCTCTCAAACGTAAGTTCAAATATGAGCGGGAGAGGAAGAGGTGTGAAAAATAAAAGTGAAATTTGGTCATCACAGAAACCCTTTGGAACAGGAAGACAACACAAGCCAACGAGCCAAGACATCAAAGGTCAGAGCATCTTCTTTGGTTCCCTATATATCTGTGTGCATGTTTTCATACAAGCAGCACGGTGGCCCAAGGTTAGCCCCTTAACCCAGCATGGTTGAGAATAGTCCCCCCTGTAAAGTGCTTTAAGTAGCTATGATAAAGCGCTATATAAAATGTTATACGTTATTATTAATAAGGGCTAATTTTTCATAAACATTAAAACAGGAAAAACAACTGTCAACTGAGTAAAGGTTTGTCATCCCTCTGTGTCGTAGGAGGTGGATGTTATTGGGGAGGATGAGACCTCCGTAGCAAGCCATGTGAAAGTCCTGCAGGACCAGTACCGAAAGACACAGCCAGATGGCCGAATGGTGGAGGAACGGATAATGAGGACATTCGCTTGGAGTAGGCGAGAGATAGCCAACGGGATGACTGGTGAAGAAGCCATTAACAAATATCCATTCCTTAAGAGTCCATGCGGGGTTTGTCTAAATGTTTTGTGTGTTGGAGTTCATGTTAAATTACTAAAGGCTCCATTTCAAATTTAATTTTAAAATCCTTTGATAATGTTGTGACATGTTTCCTGTTTGTTGTTTGTGCTGTGTTGCAGCTATTTCAGGAAATTGGCCAGCTTTATGATGAAATGAATATCTACCGAATATTCGAAGATGGCTTTAAGATCCTGGTACCCATGGTGCTTAGACTGACTCAAAGGAGATCTCCCCTTGTAGATCTGGCTGTGGAGAAAAGAGAGGCTGCCCTCAGTGAAGATGTCCCTGGTAAGGGACTCACTGATCAGCCACGATCACCCCTAGAGTTGTGGAGCCATTTAAGCTGTATTTCTTTTCTATTTGTCTTCAGACATTATAAGGGTTAACCAACCAAAATACACTGTACACTCACATAATACACTTTCTTTTATTTTTTTACTTATTTTTCAGGGATTGATTTCAGAGCTGCAATCCTGCTGTTGCCGATCCTGTTCAGGGAGAAAAAGGACATTCTCATCATGCTTGGGGAGGTGTGTACCGGTAATTTGCATATACTTATTTGTTTACATTACTTCACGGGAGAATTATTTGCAACAACACATTGCCTGGATGTATATGTATGTATGTATGTATGTATGTATGTATGTATGTATGTGTGTGTATATATATATATATATATATATATATATATATATATATATATATATATATAATGTGTGTGTGTTTTAACAAATCTTTTTATGAATGTCTGTTGTAGATTTCTGCAATTTAACTGAGTGATTACTAAATTATGATGTGATATCTATTGCAGGATCAGCCACCGTCACCCTATCCTACTGTCCAGCTCCATGATGTCTCTGACTGGAGGACAGGGCTCACTCGGAGGGTCCCTGCAGTGGCCAAACTGGATGGGCAGCCAGTCTGCAGGGCACTTGGTTTGGAGGAAGGTGTTATTGCTGCTTTTTGTGCTTACTTTGTCTACAACGTGGAATATCCATCTCGTCTGAAGAACACCCTGATTTTCATTCAGCGATATGTTCTAAAAAATGTCTGAGGTTGGTGACAAGCCTCTACCTGTTAGTGTGACCAGGGTAATCAACATGTTAGCTTGATCAATACCAGCAATGCCTCCACCATTCAGCTGTCCTAAATGCTCTCGAAGAGCCTTCACACTGGTGAAGTGAATCCAGCACATCAGACTTGTCCATGCACACAAGCCAGTTTTTTAATCCAGAACACAGTTCATATTAGTGATTTTCATGAAATTGAAAGATAAATAGTGCTATTTTTGTACTTTTTTTTTACAGTAATTGTAACTTAGTTGAATTAGCTTATTTCTGCTAACATTAGCTCTTAACAGCATGTCAAGGTTAAATGCGCCAACTATAGACTGACGGGGCAAACAGTAGCACGACATTATCGGTGCATTATGGTTATTACAGTTAGCCAAACGTTATAAGAAACTTGGTTATACATGTGCTAATAGCATTAGATAATGATACGCATTGACAATCGCCATTTTGCATTTCGCTGACACTACGTTTAAACTAAGAGAAGTAAACTTCAATTTGCAGAAACTTCACTTCAGCATGTTGTGCCAGTGCCAAAACACTCCAGCGCGAAGTGCCTTAACGACTACCGCCCTGTAGCACTCACACCCATCGTAATGAAGTGCTTTGAGCGACTGGTCCTGGCACACCTAAAAGATTCGCTACCATCCACATTGGACTCACACCAGTTTGTCTACCGTAGCAATAGGAGCACAGAGGATGAAGTTTCCATGGCACTGCACTCTGTGCTCACACATCTGAACAACAAGAACACTTATGCACGAATGCTGTTTGTTGACATCAGCTCAGCATTCAACACTGTCATCCCGGATAAGTTAATAACCAAACTTGGAGACCTGGGCATCAACACCTCCATGTGCAACTGGATTTTGGACTTTTTGACCAACAGACCCCAGAATGTCCGATCAGGCTCCAACTGCTCCACGTCCATCACACTCAATACTAGTGTACTACAGGGCTGTGTGCTAAGCCTGTTTCTCTACTCCCTCTTCACCTCCTACTACAAGCCTGTGAACGTATCTAATTCCATCATCAAGTTTGCGGACGACACTACGGTGATTGGTCTCATCAGCAACAACGATGAAACTGCCTATAGGGAGGAGATCAAGCACCTGGCCACATGGTGCACTGAAAACAACCAGCTCCTCAACACCACCAGAACGAAGGAGCTCATTGTGGACTTCAGAAAAGAGTCAAGAGGCACGCATGACATCATCCACATCAATGGAATGGCTGTTGAGCGTGTCTCCAGTTTCAAGTTTCTGGGGATCCACATCTCGGCGGACATGTCCTGGTCAACCAACACCTCCTGCCTGGTCAAGAAGTCTCACCAGCGCCTTTTCTTCCTTAGGACACTGAGGAAGAATCAGCTTTCCTCAACTATCCTGGTGAACTTCTATCGCTGTGCAATAAAAAGCATCCTGACCGACTGTGCAACAGTGTGGTATGGGAGCTGTTCTGTGGCAGAGCGCAAGGCACTGCAGCGGGTGGTGAAAACCGCCCAGCGCATCAATGGGACTCCACTACCCGCCATCGAGCACATCCAGAGGAAACGCTGTCTGCATCGAGCTCGCAGCATCCTTAAGGACTCCTCTCACCCAGCCCACAGACTGTTTTCTCTCCTGCCCTCCGGCAGGCGGTTCAGGTGCCTCCGGACCAGGACCAGCAGACTAAAGAACAGTTTTTTTCCCAGAGCTGTCTCTTTATTGTACTCTAACCCTCATTGATCCCACTCCCCTCATATACTGATAGACTCTCCTCTCCCTCCTGCACCTGCCTCCATTTTGGTATCTGCAAAACTATAATGATTACTTGTACTGCTGACTGTTACTATAGTAACAACTGTTTATATCTGCATCTTGCACTACTTACTCTGAGCTGCTAAAAAGTTGATAGCAGTGTTAGAGTCAGGTTAAAACAGAAGAGCATATATATCTGTAAAAATTCTGTTTATAGTAATAGCCATCTGTGTGTGTGTGTATATATATATATATATATATATATATATATATATATATATATTCATAGTACATATTCACCTGTAAACTTTGCAAACCATCAGTATATTATGATCATTGTACATTTCTGTAAAAATTCTATTTATAGTATCCACCTGTATACTATATTCAGTACATATCCATCTCTAAATCGTACCTTGAATTTTTCAGAAGCAGTTGCATCCACATTGGTATGGAGGACCAGGTCTACCGTATTTAAAAATAAATACAGAAATAAATAAATGCTCAATAAATAAATAAGCATACAATTGCCCCAAAAAATACAATAAACTAATAAATGTAAGTAGAAATTAAATTATACAGTGAGACATAAATGTATATATCTTTTAATTAGCTTCTTTATTTATTCACCTTTGTAATAATTACCTTATTTATTTATTGTCCGTTATAATCTTCAACTTTATTTATTAATTACTTATTTTTTAAATGTATTTATTTCTGTGTGTTTAAATTTTTTGTCTGTTTTATTCTTCCGTTGCATTTTCTACCCTATTTATTTTCACCCCTGGTATTTATTTCTGCCTGTCAATTTTACATTTCTTCATGCATTCCTGCCTCATTATGCAAATGAGGAGGGGATGGTCTTAAGGGGTCAACTTCTGCCCATTGGTTGGTTAGCATTTTACTGCATCGGTCGTATCTACATGCCACCGGCCACAGTCACAACAAAGATGGCTACCTACGATGAAGTTGTCAGTGAGCTGAGGCATTTAGCAACTGTTTTTGAAAACAATGCTAACGTTTTAAGTATTGACTTTATAATTTTTCGTTTAGACGCTCTGACAGAACGTGTGTTTCAGTTAGCGTCACACATGGACACAGATGTCGACAATGTAGTTTTTCAGAATCTGGAGGAAGCGGCCTATCTTCTTAACTCGGTCGCTAACGTTAATCACACACCTGGGATAGCTGGTCGCCCTGCTTATATGCTGCCTGTGGACGCCGTGGAAGGACTTTTACATGCGGGTTTGCCTGTTGGTGTCATTGCAAGGCTTTTTGGAGTCAGCAAAACAACAATTCATCGTCGGATGGCAGAGAATGACATAAGGTGAGTGTACCATTACATGTGATGCCAATAGAACCAGTGTGTGTAACGTTACCAATTCACAAGAATGACACAGGAGAAAGGCAAACCCTTGCTAGCTTTTGTTAATTTACAAAGTTATGGAACTAATCAAGAATGCATAGAAAGTAACGTTATGTCGCGCACACAGTGACTTCAGACTCGACTCCGACTCGAGGTGCGGGACTCGTGAACAATGTTTATTTTTAGGAAGCGTCGGCTGAGCTTGCCGTTATTACCTTCCTCCGTTACCTATAACCTGCCTACCTTAACACGTAGTATCTGCTGCGCGCGGCCGCACGTGAGTGAGAGTTGACAACAAACACGGGCAGTTGCTCTGCCATTCGTCATAAACTTTGGCTTTAAAACTTTATACAACAAGACCCAAACAAAGAAGCGCTGAACGCAAAATAGGTTAGTAACCTGTGGTGAGTAAACATGTTCAGCTCAGCATTGGCCATCTAACGTTAGCTTGCTTGTTGCTTCAGCTACGACCTTCGGGAGGTTTACTCTGACTGTCGTTCGTTATGAGAAGATGAATGAGCGTTTGGTTACTTTCCAAACTTGTGGTAGTCAATTAATGTAGGCTAATCATTTACGTCCCGCAGGCTGCCATCACGTTAATTATTACAGATTGGCTTTTGATCATGTTAGTTTTATTTTGTTACAACGTTACACTTGTTTGAGAGTCTGGTGGTGTGTTGACAGTAGTTTAAGCTGTCATTGATTACATTGCACATTACATGGTTGTGCTCTGTGAAAAACAGGTTATAGTTACATTATTCCTTATACCTATGCAGTTTTATAAGCAGCCTGGATCGAATGCAGCAGGTGAGACAACATTAGTAATAACCCCGAGAGACTTGAGACTTGACTTGGACTCTAGCTCAAAGACTAACGTTAGATGGCCAATGCTGAGCTGAACATGTTTACTCACCACAGGTTACTAACCTATTTTGCGTTCAGCGCTTCTTTGTTTGGGTCTTGTTGTATAAAGTTTTAAAGCCAAAGTTTATGATGAATGGCAGAGCAGCTGCCGGTGTTTGTTGTCAACTCTCACTCACGTGCGGCCGCGCGCAGCAGATACTACGTGTTAAGGTAGGCAGGTTATAGGTAACGGAGGAAGGTAATAACGGCAAGCTCAGCCAACACTTCCTAAAAATAAACATTGTTCACGAGTCCCGCACCTCGAGTCGGAGTTGAGTCTGAAGTCACTGTGTGCGCGACATAACGTTACTTTCTATGCATTCTTGATTAGTTCCATAACTTTGTAAATTAACAACAACTAGCAAGGGTTTGCCTTTCTCCTGTGTCATTCTTGTGAATTGGTAACGTTACACACACTGGTTCTATTGGCATCACATGTAATGGTACACTCACCTTATGTCATTCTCTGCTATCCGACGATGAACTGTTGTTCGCTGACTCCAAAAAGCCTTGCAATGGCACCAACAGGCAAACCCGCATGTAAAAGTCCTTCCACGGCGTCCACAGGCAGCATATGAGCAGGGCGACCAGCTATCCCAGGTGTGTGATTAACGTTAGCGACCGAGTTAAGAAGATAGGCCGCTTCCTCCAGATTCTGAAAAACTACATTGTCGACATCTGTGTCCATGTGTGCCGCTAACTGAAACACACGTTCTGTCAGAGCGTCTAAACGAAAAATTATAAAGTCAATACTTATAACGTTAGCATTGTTTTCAAAAACAGTTGCTAAATGCCTCAGCTCACTGACAACTTCATCGTAGGTAGTCATCTTTGTTGTGACTGTGGCCAGTGGCATGTAGATTCGACCGATGCAGTAAAATGCTAACCAACCAATGGGCAGAAGTTGACCCCTTAAGACCAGCCCCTCCTCATTTGCATAATGAGGCAGGAATGCATGAAGAAATGTAAAGGCAGAAATAAATACCAGGGGTGAAAATAAATAGGGTAGAAAATGCAACGGAAGAATAAAACAGACAAAAAATTTAAACACACACAGAAATAAATACATTAAAAAAAATAAAGTTGAAGATTATAACGGACAACAAATAAATAAGGTAATTATTACAAAGGTGAATAAATAAAGAAGCTAATTAAAAGAGATATATACATTTATGTCTCACTGTATAATTTAATTTCTACCTACATTTATTTGTTTATTTTATTTTTTGGGGCAATTAATTGTATGCTTATTTATTTATTGAGCATTTATTTATTTCTGTATTTATTTTTAAATATGGTAGACCTGGTCCTCCATACATTGGCAGTGAAAGTGGTTAGCTAAAATAACGGTAGAGCAGCGTTGCCAACTCTCAGCTAACGTCACAGTCAGATCCCGCCCATAGACTGTATATCCCGCCCAACGGTCTGTGGCTCCTCCCTCGGTCCGTGTACGTCTTGATAGTTTGTTTTTTCGTTTGAACCACAAAACAAAATAACGAGAAAACCACCTTTTTTCATTTCAAACCAAAAACAAAGAGACGGTAAAAAAAGAGCTCGTTTTGGTTTCTGAATTCAAAAAACGAAAAACGACAACCAAATTCAAATAATGGTCCGTTTTTGTTTTTTTGAAATTCTTTTTTTCATTTCTACGTTTGACGATCTACATCCAAAGAAAGACAGGTGGGCCAAGTGACCCAGAAGTAATAGTAAATAAAGCCTATAAATAAAAGCCAAGCTTTTAGAACGGGCATAATATGCAGGACTAACGTTATATCAGAGTAACGTTAGAAGAAAATATTCAATCAATAAATAGGCTGATATGAACCTGGACCCAAAGAAATATGTTAGCAACAGTAGTTTATTACAGTGATTTAATATTGATTTAATATTGTGCACGTACACATCACCACGATATTACGCACGATATTAAATCACTGTAATAAACTACTGTTGCTAACATATTTCTTTGGGTCCAGGTTTATTGATTGAATATTTTCTTCTAATGTTACTCTGATATAACGTTAGTGCTGCATATTATGTCCATTCTAAAAGCTTGGCTTTTATTTATACAGGCTTTATTTACTATTACTTCCGAGTCACTTGGCCCACCTGTCTTTCTTTTAATGTAGATCTTCAAACGGAGAAATGAAAAAAGGAATTTAAAAAAACCTAAAACGGACCGTTATTTGAATTTGGTTTAGTCGTTTTTCGTTTTTTGAATTCAGAAAACAAAACGGGAGAACGGCTCTTTTTTTGTCGACAAACGAAAAAAGGTGGTTTTCTTGTTATTTCGTTTTGTGGTTCAAACGAAAAAACAAACTATCAAGACTTACACGGACCCTATAGAACAGGACGCGTTCTACTGGTTGGACAGTATAAAATATATAAATAAAGTTAACAGGACAGCTCCACAAAATAAACTAAATATTGCATACTTATTGCGACTTTCAATATATTTGATAAATGACCAGTTGTCGGTATTTGCACAGATACACCTCTTTTATGTTGTGTTGACTCTGTACTCAAACACATTGCTATTGAAATGGCTATAAGAGTAACATGCAAGTCGCAAATCTTAATTTATGTAGCAATTTTCAAAACACAGATACAAAACGCTTTACAGAACCCAGAGTGAAAGAGATAAGATAAAATGCAATCACAAGCACAAAAAGGTCATGAAACACAAACAGATTTACAGTAAACTGTACATACGCCCGCCTGCTCGCTAAAACCCCTGAAAGAGGACTTTTTGCAGAGCTTCTTACAACCAATAGTACGGTACTGTTAAATCTTACTTGTGAAAAAGTAATCCTCCGAGCCCTGTTATCAGCAGCTTTGAGCAGGAATATGCTGCACAGTCCTCTGGCATCTTGTATCTTCTGCTGCTAAGTAACGAGTATGACCGGTCCAAGATGGCGGCTGGATTTCTCGCGCTCAGCCTGCCAATGCGGCGTCTACTCTTTATATGTCTATGGTCTTAACTGTCTATATAAGTGGTTAGTGGTAAGCATACCCAGAGGTCATTTGGACATCATTGAGACGAGCGTAAAATGTTGAAACCCGAAAGAATTGGATGTCTTGTGGGGATATAGCAGTTGTGTTGGGTTCACAGGTTGGACATACACTGGGGTTTTCTGAGAGGAGTGTGCAGAGGTGGTGTGCTGAGCAGGGACTTGTCAGGGACTTCTGTCCTAACGGCCAACCAGTGTTGCCAGATCTCGCGAAACAAATATGCAACCAGGCCTGTGAAAACAAGCCCAAAAGAAGCAACTTTTTCTACGGAGCCCCCTAAGATCCTGGAAGAGAAAAATAAATGAACTGTGTGCACGGTTTTAGAATCTGTGGGGACGGATTGTCAATTTCCATCCATGTGGACAGATTGGTAAACTGTACACACGGTAGAGTTTATTTAGTGTCTCCCCCTGAGTTTCAGGACAATGACCACAAGAGGAGGGAGTTAAACCACCTTTTAACATTAGAAAACTGATGGGCTATCAAATATACACCTTTTCACAGTGATTTTGAGTTGTTCCCCACGACGGGTTGAATCCATTCTTTTACTCCTTTCTCGCGTATTTCATCCACTTTATCCCGGGCATTTATTCCTCCAAAACCTCTCCTACAGTCCAGTCACCATCAGTCGCTACTTGCAAATTTTCCTAACCAGAAAAAAACAGATTGCCCTGCTCTGGCTAGTGCTCATTGCCATTTGGGTCAGAGCCAATAAGAAGCAGGAAGTGGGTGGGGAAAAAAAACTCTGCTGTCTCCGGTGTGTATGGGGAAAGGGGCGGGACCGAGGGAACAGGCAATACAAACTCCTACGTTTAAATAACATCTAGAAAATATCTGCTTGACAACTTATTATGGAGCTGGGAACAAGCCCAAATAAGCAACTACACTTTAGTAACAAGCCTAAAAAACCTGCAACCTGCGACTACCAATATTTTTAAGCAACTTTACATAAAAACAAGCTGAAAGTTGCTTTTAATAAGCGGACTTGGCAACACTGCAAATGGTAGCGCGCCCTCTGCTGACCGCCAAGCTCACAAGAGTGATTCCGGATCACGGAAAAAAACATTGTAAAATTGAGAAATGAGATGTATACACCCGTATTTTATTTTCCGGTTTCCATCTATAAACGCATCAAATACAATCGGATAACGAGATTGTCTTTCGTTTTTGTTTTTTTAATGACAAAACAAAAAACGGGTTGTTTTCCATTTTTTGTTTCCCTATTACAAATGATAATTGGGAAACTGGCTGTTTTGGCCGCCAAGTACACGGACCCTGCGCCCATAAACGCAAACTCAACAACTCATATCTGATCTCCACAAACCAATGGGTGACGTCACACATGCTCTGTCCATTAATATTAACGGTCTATGGTCCGAACGAGAGCAATTTCTGGTTGAATGCTTTGCTGAAAGCTTTGTTGAAAATGTGTTAAATACCCACTGGAAGACTACATGGGAGACTGGACCAGGTTTTAGCTTTAAAAACTGAAAATTGTTACACATTTGTAGATATTTCATGTTAGTCACAAGTTTTAGAGCTACTGGTTTAATCGTGTTTTGTTTAATAGCAGGACTAATTAGTAATGTTTTGTTTCTATACTTTTTTAACTCTGAAGAGTCCTCTTCTTGTTATAGTCATTTATTGGTTTTAACCAGCATCCACAGGCCCCTTTTTTCATTTGTAGTTTGGGCACCTGTGATTCTGTTAATCTATGTAACTCATATGTTAATAAATACCTTTATTTTAGCAAAAAAAAAATGTTGCTTCCGTTTACCCTAATAAGCTGGGTTGTAACGGGCACACTGAACAAGGTCACAAGCTAATGTTCATACCATAACATTGATATACAACAACTACTGTTTTTTTTATTATTTATTTATTTTAATTGTGGGAGTAACCGGTTCACCCGGACTAAACCTACACAATTGTTTGAGGAAACCAGATCACCTGGAATGAACCCACACAATTGTTTAAGGAAACCAGATCACCCGGACTAAACCCACACAATCACCCTTTCATGCTGTGCCAGTGATTGAAATGGTGTTTGCAGTTGTTGGAAACAGTGAGAGAACCTCACCTTTTAATGCCTCTCCTGCGTGATCTTGATGAGCTCTTTGTAGCATTTGTGCAGTCTGTGGTGAGATGAACCTCATCAGAGATGGGTGGTAAGGGTACATGCTTTGATTTGATTTTAGACTCGTGCTTGACTGGACTAGCCGATAGCTGCATGTGTGATGAGGTCTTCATAGCTGGTAGTGTGTTTGGTTGACACGGTGGAAGGAAGCTGCCTTTTAAAGTGTCTCTCTGCTGAAACTTTGACCAGGTCTGATGATTGATGGGTGGCAAGTGTACATGGTCCGGTGTTTGCTGAGACCCCTTCATGCCTGACAGGGTGTTTGGTGGAACTTGAGTGAAGACGCTGCCCTTTAATGTGTCTCTCTCCTGAGTCTTGAGCACACGCCCATATTTGGACCTAGTGTGGTCCAGCTGCATGTGTGGCTAGGTCTTCATAGCTGGCAGGGTTTTTGGTGGAACTGGTGTGAGGACATCGCCTTTTAATGTGTCTCTCTGCTGAATCTTTAACTGGGTCTGACGATTATCAAGGATGGGTGGAGAGAATACATGCTCTGGTGTTTGTTCAGACGCCTCCACGCCTGGCAGAGTGTTTGGTGGAACTGGTGTCAGGACACTGCCTTTTAATGTGTCTCTCTGCTGAAGCTTGAGCACACGCCCATATTTGGACATAGTCTGGTCCAAATATGCAGTCCGGTAAGAGCGTTGGTTACAAGCAGATCCATCTCTGATGAGGGGCCGGTGTGGCTTGAATTGACTTTCTGTGAGCTGCACAGTCTCTGAGATGTGGGGGACATGTACTTGTTTGGAAGTGGGTTCAGTCCCCTGCTTGACGGCACCATCAGATTGCTGCATGTTTGCTGAGCTGATGGTGTCATTAGTGCAACCCGTAGTTGGCCTGGTGTTTGGTGGACAGGGTGTTGATGTATTTTTAGACCCCTGGTGGACCTCACTAAAAAACTGATTTTCCGGGGGTTTGTAAGTTTCTTCAAACTCTAATTGGTATTGGGCTTCGCTTTTTATTAAGTCAAGTCCTGGTTTAATCTTCATCATCCGTCTATATAAACGATTCATTTCATCATCTGTTAGTTTGGCTCCAGGCTTCTTAGTTCTGATTACCTTGTCTATTCTGTTATAGAGGCCTTTAAATCTGGGTATCGGTGGTTGTAGCGTTGATGGTTTTGATGGTGTTGATGGTGTTAAAGAGTCAGGACATGCCAATGGAAAGTTGCTTGTCTTCGCTGTTCTTGATCTGCCGGTCTCCTCCTGTTCAGCATTCTCCTCAAGGCTGATTTGCGAAGCACCCCATTGGTCTTTCCCAAAGAGGCCTATGTAGGTTCCTGTGTTTTCCCATAGACAGACATTGCAGTTCCCTGCAGTAATTAACTTCTCACAAGTTGGGTTACACTGAACACTCACCACCCCTGTGGTGTGAGATTTCCAGGAGTGCAACAGAGGAGGTGGACACAATGACACGCACCACCCATTTATATCCTCAAATGGCTCGTTGTTTGCCTGTTTTTTAAACCCAAATGCCTGAATGTCCCACTGATAAATCTTTCCGGTACTATCCCCGGTCAGTAATATCTGGTCGTTGGGATCAGTTGACATGCTGGTAATGACTGCTCCTTCATCCTTCACTGCCCTGAACTTTCCAATCAATCCTCCCTTGCTAATAACAGACCAGGCATATATGTTGCCATCTGAGGACATCAGCAGTGTGGCTGTGTCAACATTAACCTCCCTGGTCTTCAGACATTTGATAAGAGGTGTGTTAATTACATCATTGTCATTCCCATTCAGAGATTTGCTACGTAGAGGTCTATTCCCAGTGCCTCTGACATGCTTTCGACTCTTGTCACCAAGCAGACTCCCTGTCTGGCCCTGAGTGTTTTTGTCTGCCATGTTTGTTCGAGGGCTGTTACTGCCATTGAGCCAGTAGAGAACTTCGCCACTGTTGGCCTCCCAGATAACAATATTTCCATTGCTGGAGGCAGTAACCAGTGTGTTTTCATGGACATCCATTGAGCAAATGTCATCTAAATAATCATGCTTCAAAAATCTGTTGTCATATCCGTGTATGTCCAGGTCATAAATGATCTTGGAGTTCTTTCCCGACACAAACACCCTATTGTCTACACAGACGATACCTGTCACCTCCCTTTGTACGATAACAGGAAGAATGGCAAGCTGTCTTCCGTTGTTGAAGTTCCAAAGTTTAACTTTTCCATCCCGGGAAATTGTGATCAGTCTGCGCTTTAGTCCATCAAATGAAATGGCAACATGCCCCACATACTGATCTGGAGTCACCTTGAACTGCATGACGGCCGTTCCTGTCAAGATATCCCACACTGTCACCACGCCATTTTGGCAAACAGAGACAACCTGTTTGAAAATGTTGTGATAGAGAGCACAGCACAGTTGCTTGTCATGCGATGTTAATGCATTTTTAAAGACATCCGTTCCTCTTCCAAGATATTTGCCGATATCTGTGTTAGCTAGGACTAACTCATTGTTGTGTGTGTTGTAACACACACTGGAGATAGGACTCTGCATCATTTCTTTTATCTTGAAGCTTTGCAAACAGATCAGTGCATCCTCGGACCAAACACGTATATGGTGGTCCTGCGATAGACTAACAAAAACTTTTTTGTTGGGATTTAACATTACATGGGTGATGGGTTTGACATGTCCCTTTAATTCCTGGACGCATGACACTGTTTTGTGGGGAAACCACAACCTCAGTAGGCCGTCCGTCCCACCGGTCACCAGATACCCAGAGGAAGTGGAGTAATCTACACAGGTGAAGAATTCCACATGTCCTTTGCTCTTAAAGACTTTTTTAGACATTTTGGTTGTGGATGTCTTGGGTAGAGAAGCAAGGACCATTGTCTTGGATGAACTACCGCAGATGGCAAATGAGCTAAGTGATGGAAAGTATCGGATCTGAGTGCAAATGTCATTAAAGATGTTGACCTTCACACACAGAAAGTTTTTAGAGGGGTTTTTTAACAGGGTTGAAACATAAACAGTTGGATAATCCTGCAGAGAGATTTTCTCATATGCATCTCCGAAGAAGAGGCCGTTTTCATATATGTTGTAGGAGACAAACACAGACAAAAAACCTTTTACATCGCCAAAGGAAAACACTGCTTTAGTGCCTTTGGACCAGTAGTTCATGGTAATCACTATGCTGTCCTCTACTATTAAAGAGTGGCTGGTTGAAAACAACTTAGGGAATTCATTGCAGCGATAGAATATGAGTTCCCTGTCAGAAGTGGAGATAGCCAGCTGTTTGAGTTCACTAATGTAGACCATGTCATTAACATGCATTTTCTTGTCGTGTGAAAAAGGAAGTGCGTTTTTCTTTTTGTATAATTGAATTAGGTATGGGGTGTCAAAGCTGTCAGGCCAGAAGTTGAGGATACCATTCGAGGTGATGGAGAGGTATTGGCCTTTTTGGTAAGTGCTGCTTTGTCCTAATAAAACCTCTTCATCCTTGTCATCCTCGAAGGGACGGTTAATCAGACGAACAATCTCTTTATGGTAATCCACAGATATTATTTTGATAGGTTTGGGAAAGATTTGATTTTTAAAAGCCATATTTTCTGATGCCATGTTTTTATTCACCAGATAGTCTGTTAACTCCCCAAGGTCCACACCTCCATCTCCATTTGCGTCAATCTTCATGTGGAGGGCAAGGAGATCTTCTTCATCCATAGCAGGGAATAACTGCTTCATTCCCTCACAGAATTCTTCAATGTCCAATCCTCCACCTCCATCAGCATCTGCCTCATGAAATAACGTTACAATCTCTTGCAGATTTTCAGCAGTAAACATTTTGTCCGTCTTTGTAAGTTCACGTCTGGTATCCATTGTAGCTTCTCAGTTAGGTCCTCCGACCGAATTAACCAGTTAAATAGAGTTGCTTAAGAATTAAAGTGTCAACCCTTAAGATGTCAATCCTGGTTTAGTTTGAATTTCTATTTGAATGAAAACAATGCAATTGTGCTGAGAGTTTAGCAGTCTGGAGCAATGAATAGAATTCTAGTTCTATGTTCTGGAGTGCTGAAACTTGAGCTGCAAGTTCTCAGAATTGTGTGCAACGTTCTGTTTCTGTGTACCAAAGTGAGCAATGGATCGCAGATAGTGACCTGATTAAAGGAGAGTGACCCAATAAAAGATCAAGGCATTCTTCACATGAAAGCCAAGGATGATGTCATAGTTTGTTATGAAGTGAATGATTTTTAAAAAAAACTTTATTCAACAATTCTTAACATACAACTACAGACATTAGTAATTGACAATACAACTTATCTCATTGCATTTCTACATAAATTAACAATTCAACATTCACAGCTTTAAATCCCAGACATCATTTTTTTCCTCTTACAAAACAAGCCACTTTTTAAGCGTTTTTTGCTCATGTCACATTATTACTCACTGTGAGCTCATTTTTCACTCTATATGCATGTCCGGCATCTCACATTAACAAGCACAACCATGGCCAGAAGAAGGAATAGCTCCTAAATGTCTGTTGAACAGTATAACAAAGTTATATTGCCATAAACATAAAAAGGATGAAAGTTAGTTAATTTGTATTTGATAGTTCATTAAAACAAAAAAGAAAAACATTTGCTACCGTCTTTTAGAAAAAGAAAACATAATTTTATGCATTTTACAGTTTCTTGATCATTCAAATGGTTGATTTTTTTTTTTTTTACAATTTTTGAAGTTGGACATCTTCTATGTGAGTTTTTTATCTTATTTATTTTATTTTGTATTATTTTTACATAATGATATACAGAATTTATACAACAATTTCTTTTTTCACCTTCTTTCTAGGGTAAGTGGTTTTTCTTTGGATGTCTTTTAAATAAAACAGGCTCGTCCTGCTTTTAGATTTACTTCCTGTGTGTTCCCGCTTTTGTGATTACCTGATGTTTTCCACCTGATTCCCTGCCCTCTTGTCACCTGCCTCTCGTTACCTCATTACCTTGTGTATTTTATGTCAGTGTTTCCCGTGTGCGTTGTCAGATCCTTTTGTCCCCTCGATGTGTCCAGTCTACTTGTTATTGTTCCAGATATTCCCCTGAGTCTTCTCCTGTGCGCTTTCCCTGGCCTGTTTTGGGTTCTTGTCGCTTTTGGATTTTGTGTTCCTCGGATTTGGCCAATTCCCGTTGCTCCCTGTGATTTTTCGTTGGACTGTAAATAAAGCCTTATTGCCTGCTATCTCCGCTCTTGGGTCCTCCTTCCTGCCTGAACACAACACATATTTGCCTAATAATAACATGAAGTTAATATATTTGGCTGTAGTCAAAACCAGTGATGACACTCTTACAGTCTATTTTAACTCTCATCTTTGTTTTGCATAGTATAAATTCTTCCAAGTCTGACAAAAGCTTCATGAAATACTAAATGTACTGATGTTTCCGTGTCATTATCACAAAAGCTACTTTTGGCATCAATCTGTGCTTTTTGAAATGTGTAAATTGGATGGGTATATATCATGCCAGATTTTCAGGTGTATCTCCTTTACTTCGTTATTTATACAAGGCAAAAGCCAATCATTTTCCCATCGTACCTCTGAAAGTAAAGAATTCTAAAAGAATTTACCTCTTGGTATAATCCTGCTTTTGTTCTGAAATATTTATGACTTTCCTATGTATTTGTCCATCAACCTGCCCAGGGACTACAGGTGGAAAATAATATCTGCTAGAACCTGGCACAGCGTGTATTCTTTTTTGTTGTACAAGGCTAAAGTTTTATTGTGCGCTGTCCCTTGAAAATATTTTATCTCTAAAAAATGTATCTTGAAATAAATTAGTGTCCTCATAAAGGTGCTCGATATCCAATGCGTTAAAGTAAATAGATTTTAGTCTTAATAGTAATATATTCATTATTCCAGATTATTGTTTTGTGTGGAGAGAAACATAACTACGTAACAACTTCCATGCCATCAGTGCATCAGTGCAACAACTGCAGAGGAGACTTTGCAATGTTAAAATTACAGGACAAGAGAAATTGGAGGGTTGGAGGAGAGTTATTATTTTTCTGCCACAGGGCATCGTTTTCTCATTGATTGCATGCCACTTTGCAACACACAGCAGAGACCTTATTGATACTGAATGATTTCAATATTGATCCACCAAACATTGTGGAAGACCAACAATTCTTTTGTACCTTAAAATAATGTTTCCAAAACCATTTCAGTGGTTCATTAAATTGTTCAAATGAGACATAGGAATCATGCTAATGATGACAGTAATGGACAAATCCGCTTCCAACTTATAGGGGACCAAAGAGGAAAGTGCTTTGCAAAATGAAAAATGGTGATATAACAGATGTATTTTATTTCTTCTCATTGGCACAATTATTAAAATGAGTGAATTTCTTAAAAGTGATGAAATTATCAGTTGAAAGTGTTGTTGTTACACGGGCGCCGCCATGTTGGAATTCCACAATCTACTACGTCACTGGCATGGTAAGCTACTCCGTGGCTAACTAGCACTAGCAGCGCAGCCATAGGAACAACATACAAAGAGTCTGAGGCTAGCGGACATATGGCTGAGGAAACGGGAACCAAGAGGTTGGGGGGGGGGGTCATACTGTATTGCCCCTGGCTGCAGTAATGAACTGTATAGGGCTAAGGCAGCTGGGGTTACGATACATTTCCACAGGCTACCTTTGACAAGGAAACCGGCCCTCAACTCATGGCTAGCTGCCTTAAAACTGGCTAGCCCTCCGATAGCTCTGGGATTTCTGTCTGTAGCGAGCATTTTTTAGCTACAGACTACCTAGTAGAGATGAGCCGGATACTCGGCTGAAACGAGTATCCGGTACGGATAAAGCACTTTTGCCGAATACAAGTATTATACGAGTCAATATTTGTACTCGGATTGGGTAGCGGACCGTGCACCCCGCCCCCTACGCATACGGTCTGCTTACACACACAGAACACTGAGAAGTGAACAGCTTTCCGTTAACGTTTAGGGTTTCTTCAGCTTCAGGTTTGTTTTTTACTTCGATTTGTAGTACTTACTTAACCAGTAGATTTTTGGTAACATGGGGTGTCCATCGGAGATTCCCCCGTCCGAGTACAGATACGGATACAGATAATGCTGTACTCGCTCATCCCTACTACCTAGAGAGTTGTACCTTTGATACAACAGGATCACGTGTGAGGGTTAAGACCAACAGGCAGAAACCTGAGGCCATTCCGTCAATATTCCGACCAATAGACCACCGGCAGGTAACACCACCGATGCTACCTGCCGCAGAGACAGGGCGGTAAAACGCTCACAACAAGCAGAGGACATAGAGGTAGCTGTGTTTACCTGTTATCCAGTATACTATGAAGTTTACAAAGGGCTGGATGTAACGTTGTTGTCACATAGAGTACACACAACACGAATATATTCACTTCCAGAAATAAAGCCCAACGTGTAGGCTTCATAGCGTTCAACACAACAGACGGATATATATATATAATACCAAACGATCTAACCTTGAGAAGAAGCAACTAAATACGTTGGACACACTCTTATGACAAATTCCACAAGCTAGCACTCCGACCATAGACTGTATAAATAAACCAAGACTCGACAATATCATAGATCGATAATAATGCATTTCCTAGCCGCTAACTAAACCAGAGAATCCACCGTCCCTCTCTACTCACCCTGAAGCTAGCGGATGTTCGCCGTCTCAGAGCAGATTGTTGATGCAGAAACAGCTCCTAGTTCCATAGTAAACATATGCCAACTCTGCACCTGCCTAAAGTAAAGTATACGGCAAAACTTGACTTGTCAACAAAATTATTATAGTCATGATTTCTAGTGTCTAATTCTAGGTACGTGAAGTATTATAGAGCTTATCGGAGCACGGTGGCATTACAAGAGAAAGGTGTGTTGAAAATGAGTCAATGAGTACATGACGCGTCTGACATGTTGTGTCAAATGTTTTATTTAGCTACAAGTCCAACGCATACTCTAATCCTTGATATTCGTCAGAGGGGAAAAGATCCCTGATGGAGCTCACTGCACAGGATGGGATCGGAATTCTATTCCTCCTTCCCAAATGGCCCCTCGCCCAAAGAGTGAACTGCCGGTAGGCTGTCAACCTAAACAGTCTGAGAAAATTATATAACAAGTTAGCCAAGCCTAGTTGCCAATTTGTAAAATATTGTTACATACCTGCTACTTATGGGGTGCACCAGCGTCTCAGCTCGTACATCTCTTAAAGAAAGCATAGCCACCTCCAACACCTCTCTCTCACCGCACAGCATCTGAAATGACCTATGCATAGTTATGCATTTTACGTCAACCATCAATAAATGGTCCAGGTTGACCTCTCTACAACAGATGGATTCCAGAGCTGTTTCCATGCTACGGCAGCCCGCACACATACACCAGTCATTCCCCCCCAAATGATCCTACACTGAAGGTGGAGCCTGAACCTGATCGTCTTCCATGTGGTGGTAGTCAGACACTACAGGCCTGTCCCTCACAGGCTCAAACGCGTAACCCGAGCCATTAAAATGACTCATTTTCGTGAGTATATATTATGCTGCAGCCGTTGTCTATATACCTTCGCAGGTCCTACCATGCCAGTGACGTCATCGATATTGTCAGCGTTCTAATACTAATAAAGCAATTTTTGTGTTTAAAAAAAAGGCATATTGATTTTTTTTTTTTTTATTAAAATTTTTTGTGTAATTAATTTTTAATTGTCATAACCAACCAACCAATGTTCACCAACCATATCAATGTTATTTTTTTCAGTTCAGTTCATTTTTAACTCTGGTGCTAAGGACGCTAATGGCTGAACCGTCTGGAAAACAGACCCAGGCACTCAAGTCAGAACAGCGGCCATTCGAAACGTTACACCGTCCCTCCGCCTCTCCCACTCACTTTAGCCGTCTTTACAGTTAGCTAAATTTACCCAATAAAAGGGGGATAATGCAAAAAAGGACTAATACTGATAGTAATTTAAAGATGTGGTAGCATTGCATCTGAATGGGAAGGATAACTCTGGGAGTTGGAAGAGGTGTGTCGCGATTCTGCCTTCTCACTGCGAGACACAGGTTTGTGGATCTGAGTGTCGCAAATTTGTTTTCATATTGCATATTGTTACATCCCTAAATAACGGCTAAAGGAAGAGCTAATAATAAAAATCTGGACACATCCTTTGCTTTGGTTAACAGAATGCAGTCTATTATGGATAGATTTGTTTTTAGCCACACGTTAAATGTCATTAAAAGAAATCACACTTTTTTTCAATAACGGACATTTAATGCAGTGTGCTATTTATTGCTAGTGATTGCCAAATAAAGCTACATGAATAATTAGTTGTATTTGTTGACCTAATTAGATGGTTCTACTGAGAACCACACCATCTTGGTTAATAGAACAAGGCTCAACAAATTGCAATGTAGTGTGCTTTAAACCCTTTGTTGAATAAAGAGTGCCATCTGTTTGGCTCAGGAAATAAAGAATATGATTTGTGAAGCTTCATTTCAAGATCACTACTTTATGGAACAGCTCGTAAGCCTAATAGTCATATACATTAGTCAATTGATGCCTGAATTTCTTTGGACATTGTCAATGAGATAAAATGGAAATGTAATTCATTAATAATGAGGGAGTTAAACCACCTTTTAACATTAGAAAACTGATGGGATATCAAATATACACTTTTTCACAGTGATTTTGAGTTGTTCCCCACGGGTTGAAGCCATTCTTTTACTCCTTTCTCTTTCTCCCAGTCTTTGTTATATTTCTTCCCGTATTTCACCCACTTTGTCCCGGACATTTATTCCTCCAAAACTCTACTGCCACCTAGGCAATACACTGACTTTGGATAGGTACCTCATACAACCCTACTTCAAAATATCTGAACCATCCCTTTAAATAAATAAAGCATGGCTCACCTTGCCCCACAACTTTAACAATACTTATTGTACACTGCATAAGCAAATTTTAGAGGCTACAAAACATGCAAAGAAGACATAAGGTGATGGCCTAATTAATTGGGTTCATCTTGAAAATCCTTATTTGTTAACACAATCTTAATCTGTTAAAATTCTATTGAGCCCTTTCAATTTAAAAAATACACTTGTTATGAAAAACATTTCTTAAGAGAAAACAAGTGAGAATGCTTAGAGGCAATGAATGGATGCACTAGAGGAAGTGAAAGTGCATCACATGTGTCTGTCTGCACGTCTATGAGGACAGACAGGGGATAGAGAGGGAGGAGATAAATAGAGAATGAGCAAGAGTGAGCGAGAGAGCGAAATAAGTTTGCACTTAAGCACAATCAAGGAAGCAGAGGAGAGGATTCATGATCTGGGAAGAAGGTTATGATTAGACAGACGTTTAAGACAAACTATGTGAGGTGAGTCAACACGCTTTGAACAACTTCACATTCACAAGGATGAAGGTTTGTGCTCTAAGTCGTCTTTGGTGTTCCACTGAGATATGTATGTTAACGTATGAAAGTGTTGCTCAGTGATTCATTTATGTCTCCTTTTCTCTGGTTACACATTCACATGTTAGCGAGCACATAGGTGCAGCAGTGTACTGCTATATCACACCAACCAGAAGACAAGTTACATATTTGCATTTTGGGATATTTGTGGTATTATAAAATGATCGCATATGTGAGATATCTTGTGGTTTCACCTTAATTGCTCTGCATATGAGTCTATAGCTGTAGGTTTTAGCCCTCTGTAAGAGAGAGAGTTAATATTGGACAAGAATGGTAATGTTGGGTGGTTAGTGTGTCACTCCGTTTAAACCACTTAGATGTGGGAACAGTAGGTAAGGTTTTAGACTCTTGTAACTTTTTTTTTTGTGTCGAATATTCATTACTAAAAGAATGATAAAATATGAATTCATGTGTGCAGCTATATTTATATGGTATTAAAATATACAGTATTAAAATTGTACATCACTTATTCCAATTCAGAATGTTTTTACTATGGCTAGTGGTTGTTTAATCTGTATTTAAATCACAGTTAAATGGGTTATAAGTAATGAAATTGCTATCTCTTTCTGACTTCTTGTTGTAAAACCATGACAGTGTAACTAGTTGATAAGATTACGAGCAATCATGTGGGAGTTTTTCCATGCAAAGCAATTAAGTTTATGGTACTCATATGCTTTGTGGAAACAGCACAGAAGCTAACGGAGTGAAAAGATTTTCTTTTTTGAATTTGTGGCAGAAACAAAGTTGCAATAAGTTTAATAAGAGGACAAGGCACGGATACAAATGCACTGTACACAAATCGTAGAACTTTTCATTGGATGTCACTTTTGCTAAATGCCAAAGTATTCACCATAATACTCCCTAGAGGTTTCACCTTTCACATGTTGTTAGATTGTTCATTTATATTGTTGGCCCACCTTGTGTCGTTGTGGGCCAGATGTTTCACCACAATGTTATCACACACGGTTGACTCATCACCGGCTAAACTTAATTTGTTGCATGATCGCAGGTTTTTTTTATATTCTCTAGCCTGAAAGGGATTTTAAGGTTATCTGATCTTTCTGTGCAGATATACTTCTATTATATAAACAGCTGCCAAACAGAAGCATAATGTCATATATTTACTGTAGGTAAGACAAGCAATACAACAAGCATTGAGATATGCTGTACTTTGCTAAAAGAGACACTTTTTCTTGTTAGTGATGACACCTAGTCATGCACATTCATACATAACACATCTCATTTTTTTGTATTTTTTTCAGAAATATGGGAATCAAACAAACCAATTATGCAATGAATTGTAAAATAATCTCAGGTTATCATCATGGTGCTATGGTGTTTCACCTGTTACCTTAGTCGTGTTGTACATCAGCATCACGGCGAAATGAAAGTGATGACAAACATGGCTTTTATTTGAGTATTAAATCCTCTCTGGCTCTTCATGACCGGTGAAACCTGGTTTGCGTAGCACCAATTAAGAGCCAAGGGACAAGGAACACAGCTCGATCTAGACTCTGTCAATGCTGACCGGACAAAGGCTGAATCCCATGTCTCTACCTTACCCCTTACCCCTACCCCTTGGCCCTAGAAACCAAGGGGTAAGGGCTAGGGGTGAAAACATACCCCTATGAAATGGGATACCACTTGGTGACATCACCATACAGTATTGATCACAAACTTCCAAGATGGTGTCTCTGTTGATTGAATGGGTTTTGACAACAGTGTCATATGCATTTATATATTTTTTAGTCATTTTATGTTCACTTTGGTGGTGCAGAGGCAGATATCTGTGTAATACTTAGGTCTGTTTGCAATACATATGTGTACACACACACACACGGTGTGTTGTATATCTCTTTCAGTTATCACCGTTTTGAATGTCATTGATGTTCAGAAAAACATTTTAACAAAATTCTGTCTTTATTGCCTGATAAATTAAACATACCAGGCAAAAACATTACATTAAATATATTATATTACAGAACCATTATCAACTATTAGAACCATAACTTACATGTCACACACATAAAAAGGCTTCAAATGGTTAAAACTAAAAAAAAGACACATGACCACAAACAAACAAATTAACTACAGCTGTTCTGATATTCCAGACCAGTCTGATGCCTGTTGGCCAGTAACCCCCTCACAAATCATCAGTGTCCCTATCATAACCAACAACAATATACAACTGCATGAACAGGAATTAATTACAAATGATTACAATAATACAGTACCAATGCAATAATGAACGGGTACAACATGAACACATGATTTAAGAAACTTCTGCTTGTTTTCAGCCCGAAAGCGGATCAGCTGCTGTGTCCTCCGGCGTCCCTGTGTGATACAGGACGGTATATGTAAAGCACGTAGCGATGTATCATAGACCGTTAATATTAATATATACAATCTATGCGATGTATACAGTCCATTCAAGGCAGAGAAATGCAGGACTGTTCAAATCAACGTTAACGTTAGCGATTAGCGTTAGCATAGCAAGCTAGCGATTTTTAAAAAGTTTCAGTTAAGAACATGGTTGCAAGTACATATCTACAGGACTGCATAGACCACAAAACAAGACTGTCATAACTTTTAAATCAATTATTTAAGCCGAAAATACTTACATTTCTGGGTCTCTCTGGTCGATGCGGCAGCCATTGTTGCTTGTGTGTTTACAAGTCAGCTCACGTTCTCACTTGATTTCTAGGGCCATACACCCCTCGATCTTACCCCTACCCCTCGGTCGACACAGGTAATGGGACACCACTAGGTCCCGCGTGAACGCGCAAAAAATGAGGGGAAGGGGTAGGGGTAAGATAAAGAAATGAGATTCAGCCAAAGTCACCATAGAAACAAGAGGTGCTCATCCCCAAGGGAAATCATAGTGACATTATAACACTAAAACCTTGGATTCTCTGAATGACCAGGTACAGCTGAAACTCTTTTAATTACACTTTTCAAATAGAAATCATTATTGGAACACCCCCATAATTTCCTCCACACTACCTTAAACATTAAGTGCTGTCCTTATCATTGCACTGTAAACACTTGTTATATCTTCGGTCAGGGATGATTGTCATATCCGATGACAATCACTGTCATAAATCCAAAGATAAAGCAGTTAAAAGACGTGAACCTTGTAATCCAAACTTTATTACGTTTGTAGTTTGACGCATTTCTTAAACTAAACATATATGAACGAGAAGTTTGCTTTGTTTAATATGTGTCATAAAGTTGGAGGTACTGATATTATTTGTGTTGACCATACATATTATATAATGTTGCTTGTGTGTCTGTGTTTTTAGAATCCTGTTTAGATAGAGAATTGTGTTGAATTGTGATCCAGTGCAGGTGAAGATATGGTACCTGTGTGTATATATATAATTTTTACAGTAGAATGTTGTAAGGTTTAAATTACATCCCTGTCAACATGACAAAATCACAGTAGTCAAAGCATTACTGTAAAAAAAGGTACTGTAAATAGTAAAGTAAACTACTGTATTTTTACTTTATCTTATGTTGTGTTTAATTGTTTTGTATTTTACAGTGAATACATAAAATACTGTAAATGGAAGTATGGTACCTTCACTGTAAAAATAATTCACAGTAACTTACTGGCCAATTGTTGCCAGTAAATTTTATGTTAAATTTGTTACAGTGTGATTTTTGGATGCTGTTTGATGACAAAAAAAGAAAGAAATTAGCTAAGCTTCCCTCTGAGGCATGCCTGCTGGTGCTTTGAAAGAACACCTCACAGAAAAATGCCAGACTGGGTATGCAGATGGATCATATTTTATTCATTTGTTTTATTTCATTCATACAAACTTTGATTTAAATATTTAGCCATCTTGTCCTTTTGAAAAGAAACAATAGCTTTAATTTTGGGAGCAAAAACATCAGCAAAGAAATATGCATTTTAAAAGTAGCGAACAATATGTCTTGAATACAGTACCTGTACATTTTCAACAACAAAAAAAGAAATGTGGCTGGTTTTTAGACTGAAGAGCTTTGTTTACTTGACTCTGAAGTCTGTGGCAGAATGTTTTATGACTGAGTTTTAAGATCTCTTGAGTGAGCCAGCCAGTGACGCACAATATAGAACAGCCCACGCTTTACCAGATGCTGCGTCGCTAGTAAATGTTCCCGTCTCTAGGGGACATCTTTTCAACCTCAACATATATTTATACAAAGGCACATTCTTCAGTGCTGTTGATCATCCAGGTCCATTTCTTGTTTCGTAGGTACGTTCAGTCCAGCCTATGCCCAACAGATATTGTTTAGGACACAACCCATTCACTCTGTAGCGTTCTACAGACTCTGTCATATTTGTTAGTGGAAGGGCTGTAATGTATGAGCAGTATGTGTCAGCTAATGTCATAAAATCAGCCATTTCCCGGGGAAGATGGGGATGTTGTGAGTCTGGTTAAACATTACAATGGATAATATCACTGGTGTTGCTAACATGAGAATGGATTTTAAATTGCTTTAGTAAATGAAAATGACAGCTGGTGTATTAAACCAATGACCAAAAACACAAAACAGTACTGCTGCAATGATTCATGTATATATTATTTACTGTATTGATATATTTCGCTATGTATATTTAGCAAAAAGTAGGGTGACTATAATTTTCCCTCTTGCTACATTGACTGGCAATATTATATATTATAATATATTGGCAACATTAGGATTTGTGTAAATTCCCTTGTGGAAGAAACAATGTCTTCAAGCATAATACTTTTTCTGTCATGTTTTTGGTCATTTGCTCATTCTTCATGCTTTGTAATTTGACCTTTTAAGAGGCAGTTGCAATTATAATATTTCATTAAATGTCAGAAGGATAAACATGCATTACTTTGAAATACACAATTATTCAAATGTATCAATATGATGACTTGAATTTTCAAGTAATAACTATTGTTATTGTTAATGTTATTGGGGGCGGCAGTAGCTCAGTCCGTAGGGAGTTGGATTGGGAACCGGAGGGTCACTGGTCACCCCCCAACCCGATCAGGGTGCTGGTTCAGCTAGCAGCCCACTCACTCTGACATCTCTCCATTAGTACATGTATAGGTCCTTGTTTGTGTATTTCAGGCCTGTGTGTGATTTACTAACAAAGTGTGTAAGCAGAGTGGGGACTAATAAACATCTTAAATCTTGTTCTTGTTCTTCAGCAGGGAAGTGTGTGCAGCACTGGCACTGGGGAGAAAAGAGATGGGGGTAAAGAACTGTCTGATGGAACTGGCAGTGAATGAGTGAACATTTTCCACTGAGATACCAGCAGCAGCACTGTATCAGTGAGCCAGTGCCTGTGGAGGAGGTCACCATGATCTCCACAGCTCTCCGCTGGCTGGTTCTGGTGTTTTTTATCATTCTGACTATTGGTGGGAATGTGCTGGTATGTTTGGCTGTGGGGCTCAGTCGTCGACTGTGGCACATTGCTAACTGCTTTGTGGTGTCCCTGGCAGTGACGGATCTCCTGCTAGGCCTGCTGGTGCTGCCCTTTTCTGCCACTCTGGAGCTGCGCAGCGGGAAATGGCCCCTCGGAGGAGCCCTGTGTAACATCTACGTCTCACTGGATGTCATGCTGTGTACATCTTCCATCCTGACCCTGCTGGCCATCAGTGTGGACCGTTACCTAGCCATTTCGGCTCCCCTTAGCTACTCCCGGAGAGTTACCCCTCTGAGGGTGACATTGGCCATGATCGCCATCTGGACCTTGTCACTAGCTGTGTCCTTTGTACCTATCCACCTGGGCTGGAACACAGCAGACTACACAGTGCAGCACTTGGACTGGGGCATTGGGGAGGAGGACAACGAGGGATACTACTGCCAGTTTGAGTGGAATAACAACTACGTTGTTATTTATGCCTTTAGCTCATTTTACCTGCCTCTGCTACTTATGTGTGGAATGTATCTCTGCATATTCAGAGTGGCACAAAAACAAGTCAGTGCTTATTTTATATATATTATATATTTAAATATATTTTATATTTTATTTTAGGTGGGATCTAAAAGGTTATAACTTAAGGCATGCATTTGTGCATCTGTCTGAGAGAAATCACTGCACTTTAAGCACAGTCACTTAAGTTGTTCAATTAAATCTGTTATCATCAGAGCAGTGAATCGGCTCTTTGCATTCTCTGTCTCTCTAACATTTTCCTAACCGATCTCTTCAGGTGCGGCGGATTCGTGCTGCCACTCCATCATTTGCACGCGCAGCATCAACTGCAGCCATAGCCCGAGAGCACAAAGCAACAGTGACCCTGGCAGCTGTGCTGGGGGCCTTTGTCATCTGCTGGTTCCCCTACTTCACCTTCTTCATCTGCATGGGCGTAAAGAAGAGGACAAACCCCCCTAACACACTTAACTCTGTGGTCCTGTGGCTGGGCTATTTTAACTCCGCTCTTAACCCCATCCTGTATCCAGCCTTCAACAGGGATTTCCGCAGGGCCTACGGAGAGCTGCTTCGCTGCAGAGGACCGTTTTGCAGAAAACCGCAGCTTCCTCGTGTGTCTGTGCATAAACGATTGACCTTTACTAATGGACAAAGGGTTTCCCAACAGTCTGAGAAACATATAGACACGGTTAATAAGGAAACTGAGGGGAAGAGCGTCACTCTACATGACAGAAATGGTATCCCTGATATGGTATCTGCTGAACTGTAGACTGGCAGCAAAATGGTGTTAATTACGAACTTTTCGACTACTCAGAGTACAAATTAGCTAACCATTTACGATATCACACATATATGTTTATTGTATAGTGCCAATCATAATTCAGTTAAACAAAAAATGTAAAAAAACTTATGTCACATTCAAATTATGTCACAGTACTGCATTAAAGCTCCCATGGCATAAAAATGTCACTTTGAGTTTTTTTAACATTAACATGCGTTCCCCCAGTCTGCCTATGGTCTCCCCAGTGGCTAGAAATGGTGATAGGTGTAAACCGAGCCCTGGGTATCCTGCTCTGCCTTTGAGAAAATGAAAGCTCAGATGGGACGATCTGGAATCTTGCCCCTTATGAGGTCATAAGAGGCAAGGTTACCTCTTTTTTCTCTGCTTTGCCTGCCCAGAGAATTTGACCCACCCATGAGAGAGAGAGAGACATCACGGCTTTCAAACGAGCAAAGTGGCAGTTGGTCATGGCCACACCCCCACCCTCCACCTTGGAATTTACCAGTATTGAAATTTTATTTTGATAGGTGTAAAAATTATACAACAATGTAATTTAAAATAAGGAGCAGTCAGAGCAGAGCTGGGTGGAGTGAATAGATGACTCAGAAAGCTACATGGATTGCACCAGTGGTTAAACGTTTGCAAACTGTTTATTTTCTCTCCTCTCAACCCTGCCACTGAAAGTGAATAAGTGACCAGCAAGTTAATTTGATATGTACAAATGTACAGTATGTGGTTGACTTGACCCAAGCAGGATAACATACACAACTTCCTGGATGTTTAACTGATTAACTGCAACTGGACAAGACATTCTTCAAAAAGATATAAAAAACCCTCTGTGTTACATTGAGGACCGGTCACAGTAATAAGGTCACTCTGACTTATTTTTAAGACTTCTACTGGACATGCACTGCATCACACTGACTAAGTACAATAACATCTACATCTAGGAAATTCTTCATGCTTTGCTACCTCTACGTACTGAATATGTTGCTGCAGGATTATTCTCCGGCGTGCACGTCAGCTGTTATAATATCTTGACACTGCAATGTTTTCAATGGTAAAAGATAAGGATGAGAAAAGATTAGGAATGCAGATGTGGACAACTTGAGAAATGTGAAAGATATTTAAAAAATGGAAAATTGGACAGAAAGCAATGTGATACCAAGTTATATTACAGTAAAAAATGCACATATTAAATAATTCCTTCATTTAAAGGCAGAATAGTAATTTTATCAAACTTCTTCATTACTTTCTGAACCCATTTATTCAAATATAATTTTGATGACTGAAGACGACCATCAATGGTAATGGTGCCGATGGAAATGGTTTTGTCAGTAACAAGACAAGGCAAGCTGAGCGCAATTCTAATTAAAGTTTAATGTGAGCCTTGGTGCTGTCGAAGGGAGTAGAAGTACATTGATAGGTTGAAACAGTGAAAAAGGAATTAAAAAAACCCTTTGGGATGAAATTATCACTTTCCTCAACCTTTCAGAAGAGGGAATGCTGCTGAAGAGGAGACATTAGATCACACTTCACGAATATAAAGTCTGAAACTGGCACATCGGCACAGTGACATACAGCATAAAATGGAATTGGAATTATTGACTTTTATTCAGGTCAAGTGGCAGAGGTAGCAATTAAATATAGTTGAGTCCTCGGAACTAAGGAGGATGAAATTGTAGTACAGTTACCAGTCATGTTGGGTACATCTCAAGCATGGTAAAGGTCTCTCCCAGTTTGAGTGCTGCATGTGTATAGATATGGAGAGGAGAAAGAGTTTCCTCCATAAGGCCCCATGGCTTTACATGTAAGTCTGACTTTGTGCAGACATGGAAAGCCTAAGAAATTAGATGTTTACCCTGTACCCATGTATAGACTGCTCTATACATAATTACTGTATAGTGAAAAAACAAATCACATCTCAAGCTGACTTCTGGAGTCAGCACATCATTCCCTGTAACAACTTGTTGTTTGTACATTTCAGGCTTTGCAAGGAATAGAATGCCTTCCTTTTCTTTGCAAAACACCGTATTGCGACATTGAGTAATGATTAGTTACAAATGAATAATGATTTAAAATCAAAAAGTAACGGGAAAAAAGACATCACCGTGCCCAATAGGCATTGTTTTTATCAGAAGTCTGAGGAAGAGCTGGAAACGTTACACAGCATGTTAAAACATTTCAAAAGATTAAAATAAACTAATATGCATCGATGTTCTTGCTCTGAATGCCATCAGCCCTAACATCTATGCAGTCTGCTGTTTGGATGAAGTGAAATAGGGATTTTATTTTCCATTAATCCAGAAGCTTTTTAAAAACCTGTCCTCAGTAAAATGAGAGTTTGCAGTTCAACTTTTGGTTAGTCAATCTGTGTCTTTAAGCACTGAAATGTGTCTAACTGCATGGTGTATGCAAAATATACATTATAATGAATGCATATCATAGATATAGAGATAGATTAATTAGATACATTTTAAATCTGTGACATAATGCATTAGTTGTGGTTTAAAATACATTCATAATGGAAAATTCTATTCTTGAATAGGCTCTATGCATTAAACCTTATCAGCCTGGTTTCTGTGCTTCTGTAAATGTTTGATGATAGAGTGCTGCAACTGAACCTGGACTGTATCCCAGAAAAAAAACAGAGAACAGGAATGCGAAAAATAAAAAGACCCACCACTGATCATCTCCATACCAAGAAAGACAAGCCACATGATAGAGCTGCCTTTAATTATTATGAATGATGGGACCAAAATCATTTTTTAATAATGTTAACAGTAAGTTAAGAGATAAATGCACAATGGCTCTGAGGGCCTCATCTATAAAAATGTATTACTGACTCAGAATTGTGTTAATCCAAAATTGTGCTTGTGTCTCATTCATTTCATATGGCCCGGTGACTGCGCTACCTACTGTACCATGATCTGAGATCTGTTTGTCATTTTCATTGCAGCTTACATGATCATTTCCTATGTCACACCTCTGTCAATAGTTATATGACTATTGTTTTGGTTTGTGTCTGTGTGCGAACACTTATTACACAGACAATTTAACGGTTGATGGTGATTTTTGCCTTCAACGTCACCTTCCAGGCGGCTAACCCTAACCCTAAACATAACCATTGCCGCGCTGACTGTAAGGAGTTGTTGGGGGCAAAAAAACACCAAACACCCAATTTAACGAGATAGATGTAGGTACAGTTTTTACCGTTTTTCAGGAAATAATCAACTCCAACAATAGGGATGGAGCCTGCTTTTGGGATAGCTATTTCAACAGTAATGAGAATTCTCTTTTCAAAAATATTTTAGAGGAACTGCAGGGTTAAAACAAATAGGGAGCGGTCTGTCACTGTAATCAATATGAAGACAGTATGAGACATTGCCCATAAAGAAGAAAGATCATCACAATACTACAACATGCTGTTTGCTATGTGCCAGTTCAAAAGAAACACTTATTATGTTTATGAGGAACAATAGATTGAACCAGGAGTTCATGATTCTTACCAATAACCATGTTAGGTGAATGAAGGGTGAACTTTTAATATGGTAAACTTGTGAAATAAAAAAAAAAAGTTAAACTGCTCACTTGTGTGTAAGTATTAAGCTCAATATAATTTTATAGGAATGTCACTTATCAACGATCTGTTGTTCTTTTTGAGGGGAAAGTAGCCAGCAGACATCCCAGTTTGAGCGAATGGTTTATTTGATCTTGTTCAGCTCTGCCAGGCGGTCTCGACTCAAGTCACTCATTGACTAGACTCCCTTTGTCAGACCTTCCTCCACAACGCTGCAAAGGAGGGTCTGGTTAGTCCACAGAGCTTTCAAAGATGGGAGAAAAATGTGCTCTGGTTTATTGGCATTTCTTTAAATGAATCAAAATCATATTGGGTGGTGTTAAGCGCCTTACGGAGCAACGGCAAAATACCCTCGGAAAAGGACTTGTTTTGGTGGAACATGTGTACGTTCAAAGGTTGTTTTAGTCGTGCAACAAAAAAACTCTGATTGGACAGATAGTCTAGCTAGCTGTCTGGATTTACCCTGCAGAGATCCGAGGAGAATTCTGAGGACTCATTTGTTCCTCTCGCAGTTAAACTCATTAATGAGCAGCGATGAACGTATGACTATGAATTCTTTAACGTATATCTAAGTTTGATGGATGAAAAGAATGAACAAAATTGTTTTTGATTGTTTTTAACCCTGTGCTTGTCGTTGTGTCTGTAATTCTTGCAGCAAAGTAAGTTACTCAATGTCCAAAACGGATTTCTCCTTAGGGAGACCAATAAAAGTAAGCAAGGTAAGGGACATCGGACATTCTCACCACAGCAAAGTGGGACGTTGTGTATATAGACTACTCATTGACTAACAATGTTTCCTACTTATTCAATAGTATGTGGTGCAGGGGTGTAATGTTACTAAGTGCATTTTTAAATTTGAGGTACAGTACATGTACTAAAATATTGTACTTTTTACTCCACTACATTATTCTTTCAGTTTAAGTTACTTTACAAATTAAGCTTTTTGCACACAAAACACATGGACTTTATACAATATATTTGTTTCCTATAAATTGAACTACCTAGCAATTTAATGGCCTACAAGTCCAGCTGAAATGATTACACCACTAAACACAGAACTGTTGGGACTGTTTCCAGTTTCGAAAATGTAAGGGTATTTCTGCATTGAGTACTTTTAGTGTGGTATTACTTAAGTAAAGGATCTGGATACTTCTTGCAGCCCTGATGTTTTAAATGAGAGTACCACTGTAGCAGGCAGCGTGATCCGTAACCTACGATAACAGCAAGTGCTTGGACAATACAAGTGGGAAATTTAGTGGTTCATGAGCACTCAGTACATTAGACAGGCTGAACTGGTACATACTAAAAAAGATTTCTTTGTTAATTTTCACCCAACACAGAAGAGTAGGAGCAGTGAACTGAAGGGGCAAAATGGCAAAAAAGCCTGCTAAACTGTAGCAGTGGCATGCTCTCTGCAGAGGAACAGGAGTGCTTTTGTGTTTGGGAGTCAACTGCAACTATCTTCTGAGAAAGCCAATTGTATGTTAGTTGCTTTCTCTGAAGTGAAAAAGTGGAGAGATGTTGAGGCTGGGTGCTGGATTACCAACCTGGCAAAGATGGTAACTTCCCTAGGGATCCAGACCCTCAAGGGACGAAAGGCATTGCATGCAGTTAGTCTTGGTCTTGTAAAGGAGATCTGTGTCATAATCTCTATGATGCATACATAAATATGTGTTTGACAAAATCCCACAAACAGAGCTCAGTATTGGCCCATAGTTAAATTATACCACAGGGCCCCCTAGTGGGTTAATGTGGCCATGGTTCAGCTGCTGCCTTTACATAGGGTCAGCATCCATAGATTTGAATATGTTTAACCCGGCTGAGAATACACATGCACATTTTTCAGAAAGTGAATTCACAAAGACATGTTGCTAAGTCTGTGTCTCCTTTATCCATAAAAACCCACAGGTATTGTTCTGTTGTTTTAATGTCTGTCCACCAGATGGCAGTATAAACCAGGTTCCACTCTGCAGACATGACATCCAGGGTTACGGTTTCACAATCATCAAAGGAACTTTGTCAAACTATTTATATGAACACTACGTCAGTTGTTCACACGACTACAGTCATTTGTCATGCATGCTTTCAAAATGCATTGAGTAAGCCTTGCAGACCAAAATAGTTTGCATTATTTTTATTTTACTATTTAATCTTATTACTCTCAAATGCAATTTTTCACGTTCCTTGTGTAAATCCCTACATGCCATATAGAGCACCCAACAATCACAATAACCTGTCATGCATATATTAGATACATAATAGTTGTGAAAAGGGGTTTTGTTGTAAACATTTTCAGATGAATGGACCGAGGCTATATGGGAAAATACAATTTCCTCAATTCGGTGCAACCAAACGCAAACGGGTGATGGGTGAGGATATCACAGCAGACTGTTGGAGTGGGGGGGGGGGTCCTGCTTCATGCCAAAATATTTTTCCCTCGTTGCATTGCAAGGTAGGATATCAGGTGTGAAGTCGATAAAACGTTGTGGCCAGACACAGAGGAGAGATTGGATGACCCTTTAGGTTGATACATTTGCAACAGCTTTTCTTTTGTCCTGATAATTTTGGTGTTGAATATCTTTGTCTATTTGTGGTTGGCTGGTGTGTACCTACATTGAGCAACTATGGTGTGTGCCATGGTTGACATCAATGCTATTCAGCTGCCTAAATACCATATTGGTCCAAATATAAGACAACCCCCTTTCAAGACACATTTTTGGAAAATACTTTATAAAAGCCAAATATTGGTTTCATAAATAAATAAAAAATCTAATAAAAACACATTAAATAAAACAGGGTGGGCTGTTGTTTTTAACATCCTTTACATAAAATAATATTTTCAGTATCTTTTTAGATGAAAGTGACCTATTTAAATGAATGGTAAATATTTTAAGCTGAATAACTGCTCTGGTAATGAGCATCCCATCATTACGTTTCTCTGTAACATAATCACACACCTCTCAACCTCTTGGAAGCAGCCGCTTTAAGGACCACAGTAAGATTTTCTCTGGCTGTTTGCATTTTCAGACAGTGTAACATCTCCATGCCAACGCTGCAATGTACTGCCGTTGTACTTCCAACTTCCAGGCTTTTTGTAGCTGGGTATATCATTTGTTTTGTCTATGTCTGAATGTGGATAACGTTAGGGATAGTGAGTTGCATGCTACATTTACACTTCTAGTGATGAATTGGCAAAATTCTTATTTCTCTGAGTCATGGCTTTGTTCTAACACCACTGGTCTCTCTCTATCTCTCTCCACTGTAGCCTAAAAAACACAAAAAATATGGATTTCAAAGCCTGAACATTATTTCACTGTCTGGGTGAGTCAACACAAATCCAGTGTTTCAATCACGTAATATCGAACTATTCTGATGTGGGATTTTAAAATTAAAGGCTTAAATGTACAGGTAAAGCTATATTTGAAATGGTTTTAAGGCTTTTAAAGACCTATTTTTAGTCATTTTCAGGCAACTCTAAAAATGAATCCTCGTGTTAAGCCAGCTACATTCCAAGTCTGGGTGAAACAACACATATCCAGTGTGACGCTTAGGTAATAAAAGACAATTCTGATGTAGGACTTAAAAATTAAAGGCTTAAATGTACAGGTAAGTCTATATTTGAAATAATTTTTAGGCTTTTAAATCAATATTTTTAGTCTTTTTCAGGCAACTCTAAAAATTAATCCTCGTGTTAAGCCAGCTACATTCCACTTCAGGGTGAGACTCCAAATATCCAGTGTGTCATACAGGTGATATCAAACCATTCTGATGTAGGATTTTAAAATTAAATGCTTGAATTATCAAGTAAAGCTATAATTGAAATAATTTTCAGGCTTTTAAAGCCATATTTTTACTCTTTTTCAGGCAACTCTAACAATGAATCCTCCTGTTAAGCCAGCGTCATTCCAACTCTGGGTGAGACAATACATATCTAGTGTGTCACTCAGGTAATATCAGACAATTCTGATGTAGGATTCTAAAATTAAAGGCTTAAATGTACAAGTAAAGCTATATTTGAAATAATTTTCAGGCTTTTAAACAATACTTTTGTTACGGGACAGCAAGATGGACTCAAACGCGCAGCTCAGGAGAAAAAAGGTGTTTTTATTTTCTGAGGGAATGAGGGTAGGAAGGGAGAGTGGGGAAGTGGACGTCGGAGCGGGGAGGCAGAAGGCTGGAGGGTGGACGGAGGCTGGGTGTCTAGAGGATGAGGACAGGTGGGGGACTCGGGAACCAGGGCCGTGGATGGATGAGAGTGTTCAGGCCCGAGAAGGAGACGCCGGGGCGGATCGGCTGCGGAGGAGACGCAGGCACGAGGAGAGGAGTGCTGCGGGAGTCTGGCCGGAGGGAGGATGTAGTTCGAGACGAGGTGGGGGGCGCCGAGGGAGAGGGACCGGGGAATGAAGCCAGCTGACCGGAGAACTGCAAAGGAGAACACAGGCAAAGTGAGTACAAGAACGGGAGAATAGCAAATCGGATAAATCACAAAGAGAGGTAAGTTCAGGCAACGTTTTCACCATGACGGTTGAAGCAACGATCAGGTGTGGGTGGGAAGCCAGGGTAGATATACTGTGGTGGATGATGATGATGGCGGGGCAGGTGTGCGCGGCAGGAGCAGGTGATGAGTAGCAGGTGTGGCGGAGAGGATCGTTGATGACGGACGGGAGGCAGGTGTGTGTGATCAGCTGGCTTCGGATAGGACGGGGAAAGAGAAAAAAAAAAAAGGAAAACAAGACACAGGGCAAAAACAAAAGTAGGTGGGCCCTGTAGAAGGGTCTTGTCCAGGATCTGGCTGTTCGGGACCCAGGAGCATTCCTCCGGTCCGTAACCGGCCCAGTCCACGAGGTACCGGTAACCCCGACCCCCTACGTCGAACGTCCAACAGGCGGAGTACCGTGTATGCCGGGTGGCCGTCGATGAGCCGCGGGGGCAGAGGAGCTGCCACAGGGACCGCAAGGGGGCTGGTGTTCACAGGCTTGATCCGGGAAACATGGAAGACGGGGTGGACTTTGAGATGAGGTGGTAGCTTCAGCCTGACCGATGTGGGGTTCGGGACTGTCTCCACCTTGTAGGGGCCCACGAACCGGGGCGTGAGTTTTTTGGAGGATGTTTGTAGGGGGAGGTCTTGGGAGGACAGCCATACTCTTTGGCCGGGCTGGTAGACAGGAGCGGGTCGTCGGTGGCGATTGGCCAGGAGCTTGTTACGGGAAGCCGTTCGTAGAAGCAATGCCCTGGCCTCTCTCCAAACCCGTCGGCATCGGCGTAGGTGGGCCTGCACAGACGGAACCGCTACCTCCTTTTCCAGGGCTGGGAAGAGCGGAGGTTGATACCCATAAGCGCACATGAAGGGGGAGATCCCTGTGGCAGCGCTGGGCAGGGAATTGTGCGCGTACTCGATCCAGGGTAGGTGGTTGCTCCAGGCGGATGGCACACGGTACTCCACACATCGAAGAGCCGCCCCCAGGTCCTGATTGGCCCGCTCGGTCTGCCCGTTGGTCTGGGGGTGGTGACCGGATGATAGGCTGGCGGTGGCTCCCAGAGCCTGACAGAAGGACTTCCAGACCCGGGAGGCAAACTGGGGTCCCTGGTCGGAGACTATGTCCAGGGGGATTCCGTGGAGCCGGAAGACATGGTGGATGAGGAGTCTGGCAGTCTCTAGCGCTGAGGGCAGCTTGGGTAGGGGAATGAAGTGGACAGATTTAGAGAACCGGTCAACAACGGTTAGGATGACGGTGTTACCTTGAGAGGCGGGTAATCCAGTGACGAAGTCCAAGGCGATGTGGGACCAGGGGCGACCGGGGACAGGAAGTGGACGGAGCAGACCGGCCGGCGGGCGATGGGACGGCTTGGCGCGGGCACACACACCTTACAAGCGGCTACAAAGTCCCGGCAGTCCCTCTCCGCCGAATCCCACCAAAACCGCTGGTGGAGTAGGAAGAGCGTTCTTGCTACGCCGGGATGACAGCTGAACCGGGAGGCGTGTGCCCACTGCAGGACCTGGGAACGGGCACCAGAGGGAACGTAGAGTCGACCGGGGGGGCCGGTACCGGGGTCAGTGGACTGGGCTCGGCGGACGGCGGACTCCACATCCCAGGCCAGGGAGGCGATCACGCAGGAGCGGGGGAGGATGTAGTTGGGTGTTTCCTCTGGGTCGTCGGGGGAGTGAAGACGAGACAGGGCATCAGGTTTGGTGTTGCGGGATCCCGGGCGGTAGGACAGGGTGAAGTGGAACCGGTTGAAAAACAGGGCCCACCTAGCCTGGCGGGGGTTGAGTCTTTGGGCGGTGTGGATGTACGACAGGTTCTTATGATCCGCCCAGACGAGGAATGGTTGTTGGGCTCTCTCCAGCCAGTGTCTCCATTCCTCGAGTGCCAATTTGACGGCCAGGAGTTCCCGATCCCCCACACAGTAGTTGCGTTCAGTGGGGGTGAGACGCTTGGAATAGAAGGCACAGGGGTGTAGTTTCTGGTCGCAGGATGAGCGCTGAGACAGGGTGGCCCCTACCCCCACGTCCGAGGCGTCCACTTCCACCACGAATTGGAGAGAGGGGTCTGGGTTGGTGAGAATGGGAGCAGAGGTGAACAGGGATTTGAGGCGGGAAAAAGCTGCAGCGGCCTCTGGAGACCAGGCAAAGGGGACCGAAGGAGAGGTAAGGCGGGTGAGCGGGGCGGCTACGGAACTGTAATGGCGGATGAAGCGTCTATAAAAATTGGCGAAACCCAGAAACCATTGTAACTGCTTGATAGAAGTGGGGACGGGCCAGTCGACTACGGCCTTGATTTTAGCCGGGTCAGCACGTAGCCGACCGCTTTCAATAATAAACCCAAGGAATTGTACTGAGGGGGAACTAAACTCACATTTCTCCGCCTTAAAGAACAGCCTGTTCTCCAGAAGCCGCTGCAGCACGAGCCGGACGTGTTCTGTGTGTTGGGCCGGGTCACGGGAGAAGATCAGGATATCGTCAAGATAGACGTACATCGTTAGAGGGCTTGGAACGCAGCTGGGGCGTTAGTAAGGCCAAACGGCATGACGAGGTATTCATAATGCCCCAGTGGGGTGTTAAACGTGGTCTTCCATTCGTCCCCCTCCCGGATCCGAACCAGGTGATAGGCGTTTCTAAGATCTAATTTGGTAAAAATGGTGGACTCATGGACCGAATCCATGAGGGGCAGCAGATACCTGTTGCGCACGGTGATGGCGTTAAGTCCCCGGTAGTCGATGCAGGGACGAAGGGTGCCTTCCTTCTTCGCCACAAAGAAGAAGCCCGCTCCCAACGGTGACGAGGACGGGCGAATGATACCCGCGGCGAGGGATTCTTTGATATACTGCTCCATAGCCTCCCTCTCCGGACCAGACAGCTTGAATAAACGGCCCGAGGGCAGGGGAGCATCGGGAAGGAGAGCTATGGAGCAGTCATAGGGACGGTGGGGGGGTAGTGACATAGCCTGATCCCTGCTGAACACCGTGGCCAAGTCGTGGTACTCAGCAGGGACCAAAGACAGGTCAGGAGGGTTGGGTTGCGTGTTGGGAGCGGATGTGAAAATCTACGGAAAACTCCGTGACACTACGGTCTCCCTGCCGGAGAGTCATAGGGCGAGAATCTCTCTCAAGGCCGCGCACAGGATGATCGAACACCCTCCTCATCTCCTCCTCGAAGGAAGGATACGAGGAGAGGAGATCGGGCCTGCCCTGTCTCACGGCCGTGTACCACGAGAGCGCGGTCGCGGAGCAACCCTGCCACGTAGCACACCCTAGCCTCGTCGGAACGGAAAGTTACTGGCTGCCTGCTGAACACAAGGGAACACTGCACCAGAAACCCCTCGCACGTTCCCATAACCCCGGAGAATTTATCAGGAGTGGATACAGGCGTCTCGGGAGGTGGTGACGGGGCCGAATGGGCTGGTGGGGAGCGAGCGGGAGCAGCAGGCTGAGCAAGAGTATCGAGGGGAGGGGAGATACCGGGAAACTGCCTGCCCAGGCATTGGACCTCCTCGGTCAGGACACGGAGGGTTTCTGCAATGGCTGAGAGCGCCGAAGCATGCTGACCGAGGAGCGCCCCCTGGGAGGCTACGGCAAAGGATAAATCGATGGGGGATGATGCGGGGTCAGGAGGTGGGGGTGAGCCGGCTGAGTCCATGGTGACCTGAGCGTTCTGTTACGGGACAGCAAGATGGACTCAAACGCGCAGCTTAGGAGAAAAAAAAGGTGTTTTTATTTTCTGAGGGAATGAGGGTAGGAAGGGAGAGTGGGGAAGTGGACGTTGGAGCGGGGAGGCAGAAGGCTGGAGGGTGGACGGAGGCTGGGTTTCTAGAGGATGAGGACAGGTGGGGGACTCGGGAACCAGGGCCGTGGATGGAGGAGAGTGTTCAGGCCCGAGAAGGAGAGGAGGAGACGCCGGGGCGGATCGGCTGCAGAGGAGACGCAGGCACGAGGAGGGGAGGAGGGGAGGAGAGGAGAGGAGCGCTGCAGGAGTCTGGCCGGAGGGAGGATGTAGTTCGAGACGAGGTGGGGGGCGCCGAGGGAGAGGGACCGGGGAATGAAGCCAGCTGACCAGCGGAGTGGAGAACTGCAAAGGAGAACATAGGCAAAGTGAGTACAAGAACGGGAGAATAGCAAATCGGATAAATCACAAAGAGAGGTAAGTTCAGGCAACGTTTTCACCATGACGGTTGAAGCAACGATCAGGTGAAGTGTGAGTGGGAAGCCAGGGTAGATATACTGTGGTGGATGATGATGGCAGGCAGGTGTGCGCGGCAGGAGCAGGTGATGAGTAGCAGGTGTGGCGGAGAGGATCGTTGATGATGGAAGGGAGGCAGGTGTGTGTGATCAGCTGGCTTCGGATAGGACGGGGAAAGAGAAAAAAAAGGAAAACAAGACACAGGGCAAAAACAAAATCAAAGTAGGACCACAGGAGGTGAAAGGAAAACAGTACTCACGGCCAGCTGGACCCCAACCATAACAACTTTTAGTCTTTTCAGGCAACTCTAAAAATGAATCCTCCTGTTAAGCCAGCGTCATTCGAACTCTGGGTGAGACAATACATATCTAGTGTGTCACTCAGGTAATATTGAACCATTCCGATGTAGGATTTTAAAATTAAAGGCTTAAATGTACAAGTAAAGCTATAATTGAAACAAGTTTCAGGCTTTTAAAGCCCTATTATTAGTCTTTTCCAGGCAACTCTAAAAATTAATCCTCGTGTTAAGCCAGCGTCATTCTAAGTCTGTGTGAGACAATACATATCTAGTGTGTCACTCAGGTAATATCAGACAATTCTGATGTAAGATTCTAAAATTAAAGGCTTAAATGTACAAGTAAAGCTATATTTGAAATAATTTTCAGGCTTTTTAATCCATATTTGTAGTGTTTTTTAGGCAACTCTAAAAATGTATCCTCGTGTTAAGCCAGCTACATTCCAAGTCTGGGTGAGACACCAAATATCCAGTGTGTCACTTGTTGTGGAAGTTTCTGCACAGCGAGGGAGGAATTTCAGTGGCAGAAGAAACCTTGTTGAAACAAAATAAAGACAGGCTGCAAACTGGTTTAAAGGGATAAGGGATTCGGTGAAAAGTTTTAACTGTTTTCTGCAGAGAACAATCAAAATGACAAGAACAGCTTTCACAATGTACAGAGTTACAGAGTGGTCACAGTTCTGTGCCCCAAACAGTATATGACAGTTCCTTATATCCCCGTGCATCCAGCAGAAACCAGGCCATGTTTGGAAAACAGTTTAATCTCAAACATAACAATTAGTTAGCTCAAGCAGACGGTTGGATCTGTTACGTATTTCTGAATCTGTCCTTTGTGCGTCAAGTTTATTTATTTTTTTTATATACATTTTTTATTGATTTTCCACAAACAATAAACAAACAAGCCCAGCCACTACCAACATACAAAACAGGGGAAAAATTATCCACACACACAAACGGCACATCACATGTTACATCACACAATGTACATCACCGTTTACAACAAAACACATACATAAAAAAAAAATAAAAAAAATAAAAAAAAAAATTAAAAAGAGATTATGACTTGGTAAATACAAAATGTGGTCTCCCACCCTGCAACAAACCAGCAAGATCATCAGGAAGGTGATCAAGAAAAGGTTGCCAAACATTATAAAACAAATTGGCATTGCCCCTCACTATGGCACTAAGGCGTTCCAGAGGAAAAACCTTAAATATTTCTCTGTACCACTGTGTGACCGAGGGAGGTTTTTCCTCAATCGTGCGTTAAGTTTTCTTGACCGGTCATTCTATCTCAGCTGAAAAAGGACATCTTGTCTCTCTGGATAGGCTATGGTCTCGACCTGGGACCTGCTATGATAAACACGGCTTAGACAACTGTTTCTGTCAGACTTTATGCCATTTGCCCTTGGAGGACAAATGCAGAGACATAACAAATTCAGTTGTCTCCTACAAGCTAAAGACAATGAAGAAAGATACAGAAGTCATATACTCTGAGTGGCATTGGAGAGCTTATAGATGAATAATATGAAAATCATTGGTTAAATGTAATTTTCCCATTACACACTAAGGTAATATCAAACCATTCTGATGTAGGATTTTAAAATCAAAGGCTTGAATGTACAAGTAAAGTTATGATTGAAATAATTTTCAGGCTTTTAAAGCCATATTTTTAGTGCTTTTTAGGCAACTCTAACAATGAATCCTCCTGTAAAGCCAGCGTCATTCCAACTCTTGGTGAGACAATACATATCTAGTGTGTCACTCAGGTAATATCAGACAATTCTGAGGCAGGATTCTAAAATTAAAGGCTTAAATGTACAAGTAAAGCTATATTTGAAATAATTTTCAGGCTTTTAAATCCATATTTTTAGTGCTTTTTACGCTACTCAAAAAAATGAATCCTCTTGTTAAGCCAGCTAGATTCCAAGTCTGGGTGAGTCAACACAAATCTAGTGTGTCACTCAGGTAATATTGAACAATTCTGATGTAGGATTTAAAAATTAAAGGCTTAAATGTCCAAGTAAAACTTTTTTGAAGTCTTTTTTGGGCTTTTAAAGCCATATTTTTAGTGTTTTTCAGGCTACTCTAAAAATTATCCCTACTGTTAAGCGAGCTACATTCCAAGTCTGGGTGAGACAACACATATCCTGTGTGTCACTTAGGTAATATTGAACAATTCTGATGTAGGATTTAAAAATTAAAGGCTTAAATATACAGGTAAAGCTATATTTAAAATTATTTTCAAGCGTCTAAATCCATATTTTCAGTGAAAAGGGCCCAAAAAGATGCTAGAATGAATACCTGTGGATTTGGAGAGGGGCCCATAGAGAATGCCTTTCTACAGGGTCCAGAATGTTGTGCTACTCTCCTAATATTAGCTATATTGTAAAAGAGAATCCTCCTGTTAACTCAGGTATATTCCAAGTCTTTGTGAGACCACACATATCCAGTGTGTCACAAAGTTAATATCAGACCATTCTGATGTAGGATCTTAAAATTAAAGTCTAACATGTCCAAGTAAATCTACAGTATATTTGAAATCTTTTTCAGGCTGTTAAAGCCATATTTTACAATTTTTAAGGCAATCTTAGAACCAAACCAACCTGTTAACTCAACTTCATTCCACGTCTGGGTGAGACATAAGATATGCATGGTGTCACACATTTAATATCAGACCATTCTGATGTAGGATTTTAAAATTAAAGGCTAACATGTCCAAGTAAATCTACAGTTTATTTGAAGTCTTTTAAAGACTGTTAAAGCCATATTTTTCTCTTTTTTAGGCCACTGTAGAACCAAATCCTCCTGTTAAGTTAGCTTCATGCCAAGTCTGGTTGAGAAAACATATATCTAGTGTGTCACTCAGGTTACATCAGACCATTCTGATGTAGGATTTTAAAATTAAAGGCTAACATGTCCAAGTAAATCTACAGTATATTTGACATCTTTTTCAGGCTGTTGAAGCCATATTTTACTCTTTTTCAGGTAACTTTAGAACCGAATCCTCCTGTTTCATCAGCTTCATTGCATGTCTGGGTGAGACAGCACATATCCAGTGTGTCACTCAGGTAACATCGGACCATTCAGATGAAGGATTTTATAATTAACAGCCAAATTTTCCTATTAAATCTACAGTTTATTTGAAGTCTTTTTCAGGCTGTTAAAGCCATAGTTTACTCTTTTTCAAATGAGAACCCTTTGAATTTAAAATCCTACATCAGAATGGTCCGATATTACCTGTGTGACACCATGGATATGTGCTGTGTCACCCAGACTTGGAATGAAGCAGGCTTAACAGGAGGATTTTCTTTTACAGTAACCTGAAGAAGAGTAAAATATGGCTTTAATAGCCTGAAAAAGATGTCAAATAAACTGTAGATTTACTTGGACATTTTAGCCTTTAATTTTAAAAGCCTACGTCAAAATGGTCCGATAGTACCTGTGTGACACCATGGTTATGTGATGTCTCAACCAGACTTGGAATGAACCTTTGACATGTTAGCCTTTAATTTTAAAATCCTACATCATAATGGTCCAATGTTACCTGAGTGACACACTGGATATGTGATGTCTCACCCAGACTTGGAATGAAGATGGCTTAACAGGAGGATTTGGTTCTACAGTTGCCTGAATAAGAGTAAAATATGGCTTTAAGAGCATGACAAATATTTCAAATATACTGTAATACTATATACTTACATGTTAGCCTTTACTTTTAAAATCATACATCAGAATCGTCCGTTATTGCCTGTGTGAAACCATGAATATGTGATGTCTCACAAAGACTTGGAATGAAGCTGGGTTACCAGGAGGATTCTCTTTTAACATTGCCTGGTAAAGAGTAAAATATGGCTTCAACAGGCTAAAAAAGATGTCAAATATACTGTAGATTTACTTGGAAATTTTAGACTTTAATTTTAAAATACTACATCAGAATGGTCCGATGCTAACTGAGTCACACACTGGATATGTGTTGTCTCAGGCAGACTTGGATTGAATCTTGTTGAACAGGAGGATTTGGTTCTACAGTTGCCTGAAAAAGAATAAAATATGGCTTTAAGAGCATGACAAATATTTCAAATATGCTGTAAATGTACTTACATGTTAGCCTTTACTTTTAAAATCATACATCAAAATCGTCCGATATTGCCTGTGTGACACCATGAATATGTGATGTCACACGAAGACTTGGAATGAAGCTGGCTTAACAGGAGGATTTGTTTCTACAGTTGCCTGAAAAAATGTAAAATATGGCTTTAGGAGCATGAAAAAGATTTCAAATATACTGTAGATTTACTTGGACATTTGACCTTTTAATTTTAAAATCCTACATCAGAATGGTCTGATAATACGTGTGTGACACCATGGATATGTGGTGTCTCACACAGATTTGGAATGAAGCTGACTTAACAGGAGGATTTGGTTCTACAGTTGCATGAAAAAGAGTAAAATATGGCTTTAACACCCTGAAAAATGTCAAATATAATGAAGATTTACTTGGACATGTTAGCCTTTGATTTTAAAATCCTACATCAGAATTGTCCGATATTACCTGTGTGACAACATAGATATGTGATGTCTCACCCAATCTTGGAAAGGAGCTGGCTCAACAGGAGGATTTGGTTCTACAGTTGCCTGAAAAAAAAGAGTAAAATATGGCTTTAACATCTTGAAAAAGATCTCAAATATACCGTAGATTTACGTGGACATTTTACCGTTTAATTTTAAAATCCTACATCAGAATTCTCCGATAATACCTGTGTAACACCAAGGATATGTGATGTCTCACGAACACTTGGAATGAAGCTGGCTAATCAGGAGGATTCTGTTTTACATTAGCCTGAAAAAGAATAAAAAATGGCTTTATCAGCCTGAAAAATAGGTCATATATACTGTAGATTTACTTGGACATGTTAGCCTTTAATTTTAAAATCATACATCAGATTCGTCCAATATTGCCTGTGTGACACCATGAGTATGTGATGTCTCACACAGACTTGGAATGAAGCTCACTTACCATGAGAATTGTCTTTTACAGTACCCCGAAAAAGAGTAAAATATGGATTTACCAGCCTGAAAAAGATTTCAAATATAGTGTAGATTTACTTGGACATGTTAGCCTTTAATTTTCAAATCCTATATCATAATGGCCCGATGTTACTTGAGTGACACACTGGATATATGTTTTCTCAACCAGACTTGGAATGAAGCTGGCTAAACAGGAGAGTTTGGTTCTTCAGTTGCCGGAAAAAGAGATAAATATGGCTTTAAGAGCCTGAAAAAGATTTCAAATATACTGTAGATTTACTTGGACATGTTAGCCTGTAATTTTAAAATCCTAAATAAAAATGTTTCGATGTTACCTGTGTGACACACTGGAGAGGTGTTCTCTCACACAGACTTGGAATGAAACTGGTTTAACAAGAGGATTTGGTTCTACAGTTGCCTCAAAAAGAGTAAAATATGGCTTTAACAGCATGAAAAAGATGTCAAATATAATGAAAATGTACTTGGACATTTTAGCGTTTAAATTTAAAAACCTACATCAGAATGGTGCGATATTACCTGTCTGACACCATGGATATGTGATGTCTCACCCAGACTTGGAATGAAGCCGGCTTAACAGGAGGATTCAGTCCTACAGTTGCCTGAAAAAGAGTAAAATATGGCTTTAACAGCGTGAAAAAGATGTCAAATATAATGAAGATTTACTTTGACATGTTAGCTTTTAATTTTAAAGTCATACATCAGAATGGTCTGATATTACCTGTGTGACACCATGGATATATGATGTCTCAATTAGACTTGAAATGAAGCTGGCTTATCAGGAGGATTTGGTTCTGCAGTTGCCTGAAAAACAGTAAAATATGGCTTTATGAGCATGAAAAAGATTTCAAACATACCGTAGATTTACTTGGACATTTTACCTTGTAATCTTAAAATCCTACATCAGAATGGTCTGATATTACCTGTGTGACACCAAGGATATGTGGTTTCTCACCACGACTTGGAATTAAGCCGGCTCATCAGGAGGATTTGGTTCTACAGTTGCCTGAAAGAGAGTAAAATATGGCTTTAACAGCCTGAAAAAGATGTCAAATATAATGAAGATTTACTTGGACATGTTAGCTTTTAATTTTAAAGTCATACATCAGAATGGTCTGATATTACCTGTGTGACACCATGGATATATGATGTCTCAATTAGACTTGATATGAAGCTGGCTTATCAGGAGGATTTGGTTCTGCAGTTGCCTGAAAAACAGTAAAATATGGCTTTATGAGCATGAAAAAGATTTCAAACATACCGTAGATTTACTTGGACATTTTACCTTGTAATCTTAAAATCCTACATCAGAATGGTCTGATATTACCTGTGTGACACCAAGGATATGTGGTTTCTCACCACGACTTGGAATTAAGCCGGCTTAACAGGAGGATTTGGTTCTACAGTTGCCTGAAAGAGAGTAAAATATGGCTTTAACAACCTGAAAAAGATGTCAACTACAATGAAGATTTACTTGGACATGTTAGCTTTTAATTTTAAAGTCATACATCAGAATGGTCTGATATTACCTGTGTGACACCATGGATATATGATGTCTCAATTAGACTTGATATGAAGCTGGCTTATCAGGAGGATTTGGTTCTGCAGTTGCCTGAAAAACAGTAAAATATGGCTTTATGAGCATGAAAAAGATTTCAAACATACCGTAGATTTACTTGGACATTTTACCTTGTAATCTTAAAATCCTACATCAGAATGGTCTGATATTACCTGTGTGACACCAAGGATATGTGGTTTCTCACCACGACTTGGAATTTAGCCGGCTTAACAGGATTTGGTTCTACAGTTGCCTGAAAGAGAGTAAAATATGGCTTTAACAGCCTGAAAAAGATGTTAACTACAATGAAGATTTACTTGGACATGTTAACCTTTAATTTTACAAGCCTACGTCAGAATGGTCCGATATTACCTCTGTGACACCATGGATATGTGATGTCTCACCAAAACTTGGAAAGAAGCTGGCTTAACAGGAGGAATCAGTTTTACAGTTGCATGAAAAAGAATAAAATATAGCTTTAACAGCCTGAAAAAGATGTCAAATATTGTGTAGATATACTTGGACATGTTTGCCTTTAATTTTAAAATCCTACATCATAATGGTCCAATGTTAATTGTTGTATAAAATGTTGTTATTCACGTTGGCGTTAAAGACTCCCGTTTACGCCAAACGGAGGTCACCAAGATTAATGTTGAATTGGTGTGTACATACGCAAAGTCAATGTCGGACACCGTGGTTTTCTCTGAACCCCTGCCAAATCTAACCAGTGATGACATGTATAGCCGCATGTCGTCATTTCGCCGCTGGCTGTCGAGGTGGTGTCCAGATAATGATGTGGGCTTTGTGGATCACTGGCTTTTTGGGGAAGACCTGGTCTGATTCGGAGAGACGACATTCATCCCACTTGGGATGGAACAGCTTTCATTTCTAGAAATCTTGACAAGTTTATTATTGGATCTAATCCCTGACAATCCAGAGTTGGGACCAGGAGGAAGAGTCGCAGTCTAACACACTTCTCTGCTCCTTTATTCCAGGAGTTACCTAGTAAAAACCCCATAGTGACAGTGTCTGCCCCCCGACCATTAAAATTATTTAAATCAAAGGTAAACAGAAGAGGAGCTGTGCATGAAAACCTCATAACAATTAAAACCACAAGTGCAATAGTGCAAAACAATAGGAGAATTAAATGTGGACTCCTAAACATTAGATCTCTCTCTTCTAAAGGTGTACTAGTAAATTAATTAATATCAGATTCTAATATTGATCTATTCTGTCTTACTGAAACCTGGTTGGGTGATGGAGAATATGTTAGTCTAAATGAATCCACCCCACCAGTCATATTAATACTCACATTCCTCGAGGCACAGGCCGAGGAGGTGGAGTTGCAGCTATCTTTGATTCTAGTCTACTAATCAGCTCTAAACCTAAACTGAATCATAACTCATTTGAAAGTGTTCTTAGTCTTTCACACCCAAGTTGGAAATCAATGCAACCAGTTCTATTTGTTATAGTGTACCGAGCACCTGGTCCATACTCTGAATTCTTATCCGAATTTGCAGAGTTTTTGTCAAATTTAGTGCTAAAAATGACAACGTTCTTATTGTAGGGGATTTTAATATTCATGTGGACGATGAGAATGATAGCCTTAGTACTGCGTTTATCTCTCTATTAGATTCTATTGGCTTCTCTCAAAGTGTTCATAAACCTACTCACCGTTTTAACCACACCCTTGATCTTGTTCTGGTATATGGTGTTGAAATTGAACATTTAATAGTGTTCCCACAGAATCCCTTTCTATCTGACCACTGTTTGATTACTTTTGAGTTTATACTGCTGAACTACACGCCATTAGGCAAAACCTTCTATACAAGATGTGTCTGATAGTGCTGTAGCTAAATTTAAGGATGTGATCCCATTAGCTTTTAATTCATTAACAAGTCACGAAGTAACGGAGGACTCCTATGCTATTAGTCCCTCCCAAATCAATCATTTTGTTGATATGGCAGCAGACTCGCTGCGAACGACACTCGACTCTGTTGCCCTTCTAAAAAAGAAGATAATAAAACAAAGACGGTTAGCTCCATGGTATAACACTGAACCTCGCAAATTAAAGCAAATATCACGGAAATTTTAGAAGATTTGGCGTTCCACCAAATTGGAAAATTCTCGTTTAATCTGGCAAGATAGTCTTAAAACATATAGGAAGGCCCTCCGTAATGCCAGAGCAGCGTACTACTCGTCATTAATAGAGGAAAATAGAAACAACCCCAGGTTACTTTTCAGCACTGTAGCTAGGCTGACCGAAGGCCACAGCTCTACTGAGCCAAGTATTCCCATAGCTCTTAGTAGTAACGACTTTATGAGGTTCTTCAATGATAAAATTATAACTATTAGAAGCACAATTCACCAAGACCTGCCTTTAACTGGCACTGACTTATCTCTAAACTCAGAAACCTCAGAAACAGCTCTAAAACCAGATGTATGTTTAGACTGCTTTGCTTCACTTGATCTTTATCAATTTAATTCAATTATTTCTTCATCTAAACCATCAACCTGCCTCTTAGACCCCATCTCGACTAGGCTACTTAACGAAGTTTTAACATTAGTCAACACTTCTCTACTAGATATAACCAATGTGTCTTTATTAACAGGCTATGTACCACAGCACTTTAAAGTAGCTGTAATTAAACCTCTTCTGAAAAAGCCCAACCTTGATCCAGATGTTTTAGCCAACAATAGACCTATATCCAATCTTCCATTTCTCTCTAAGATTCTTGACACAGCTATGTGACTTTCTGCATAACAACAGCTTATATGAGGATTTTCAGTCAGGATTTAGAGTTAATCATAGTACAGAGACAGCACTTGTGAAAATTACTAATGACCTCCTAATTGCATCAGACAAAGGACTTATCTCTGTACTTGTGTTATTAGATCTTAGTGCTGCATTTGATACCATTGACCATCATATCTTATTACAGAGATTGGAACATTTTATTGGCATTAAAGGGACTGCTCTAAGCTGGTTTAAGTCTTATTTATCAGATCGATCTCAGTTTGTTCATGTTAACGATGAATCCTCTGTGCACGCCAAAGTTAGTCATGGAGTCCCACAAGGATCTGTGCTCGGTCCAATCCTGTTCACTTTATATATGCTTCCTTTAGGCAATATTATCAGGAAGGACTCCATAAACTTTCATTGCTATGCAGATGATACTCAATTATATCTATCAATCAAGCCGGATGAAACTAATCAGTTAGCTAAACTTCAAATGTGCCTTCAGGATATTAAAACCTGGATGAGCTGTAATTTTCTAATGTTAAACTCAGATAAAACTGAAGTTATTGCTCTGGGACCCAAGCACCTCCGTGACGCATTATCCAAAGAGATAGTTACTCTGGATGGCATCACTCTGTCCTCCAGCACCACTGTGAGGAATCTTGGAGTTATCTTTGATCATGATATGTCCTTTAATTCCCACATAAAGCAAATTTCAAGGATCGCCTTTTTTCACCTACGTAATATTGCAAAAATCAGGAATATCCTGTCTAAAAATGATGCAGAAAAACTAGTTCATGCATTTTTTACTTCTAGGCTGGATTACTGGAATTCTTTATTATCAGGCTGCTCGAAAAAGTCCATAAAGACTCTTCAGCTGATCCAGAATGCTGCAGCACGTGTTCTGACAGGAACCAGGAAAAGAGATCACATCTCTCCTGTTTTAGCTTCTCTGCATTGGCTTCCTGTAAAATCCAGAATAGAATTTAAAATCCTTCTTCTCACCTACAAAGCTCTTCATGGTCAGGCACCATCTTATCTTAAAGAGCTCATAGTACCTTACAACCCTACAAGAGCACTGCGCTCCCAGAATGCAGGGTTACTTGTGGTTCCTACAGTCTCTAAAAGTAGAACGGGAGCCAGAGCGTTCAGCTATCAGGCTCCTCTCCTGTGGAACCAGGTTCCAGTTTGGGTTCAGGAGGCAGACACCGTCTCCACATTTAAGAGTAGGCTTAAGACTTTCCTTTTTGATAAAGCTTATAGTTAGAGCATAGAATTGAATATTGTTAGGGAGTGAGGAGTTGCAGTGTCCGCCTAACCCAGCCCACCTGCTTCTCGTCATAGTTGTCAGATCTATCTATCATATAATCAAGAAAATAATAAAACTAAAGGGAGACTTGGCATACAGCCCGATCCGGTTGGGGAGAGTTGTAGCCTGACCAGGCCCCTCTCTTTACCTTGTCTCTCTTGGTTATGCTTTGATAAAGCTTTTAGTTAGGGCATATAATTGAATATTGTTAGGGAGTGATGAGTCGCAGCGTCCGCCTAACCCGGCCCACCTGCTTCTCGTCATAGTTGTCAGATCTATCTGTAACCCAGGTCTCATTTTTCCCACTTACCTGAACACATCTGAAACAACAATTTTACCATGAGTCACATGGTAGGCTCAGTTACCCAATCAGAGCACTCAAGCATGGGTTAAAAGCTGCAGTGAGTTTTCACTAATCAGTAGCGTGAGGGGGAAGCCACTGGAGCAGCTGCACTAGGTATGTCGCAATACAAACAACACCACATTCTCGCTTATTTTTCAATCTTAAATGCTCGTGTGACCTTAGCATGCAGTTTTGTAATTGTAGCATCCACCACTGTTGCCTTTAGTCGACTGGTGTCGTGGTGTGTCGAATATCTGCGGGAATTGGTGAGTCTCTTTGTTTGTGTGTCCACTAGCATATTGCTATTAGCATTAGCATCTTTGGGTATGTTAATGCAGTTCTCTGCTAGCTTAATGCTAACTGCATTTAGCCATTTCAATGTGTGTCTATGGGCTGTGGTGGCTGGTAGCAATTAATCATTGAATTGTAATACAAACCTAGCACTTTGTTGTAATGCTATGGCTTTGGTTAAGTATTTGAACGATTTATTTACTACTGAATGACAATCATCAATTGTATGGAATTAAATGTTTATTGAATACTCCTAATAATTATGGGTGTTTAGTTACATGCATTTTGTATAGTTGTCATCTGTCACATTAACATTTTTATGGCAAGTACTTGTGTAGTATTTTTGATTATTGTGTACACATAGAATATAAAATATAGAACCTAAAACTAGCTAGTAGATAAATTATGAGCAGTGACTAAACCATGGGTCCTGTTTATTGAATACAGGCCAAGTGCGGCAGTTACGGGCTAATTGATGGCGAGCTAGTACAACTTGGAACAGAACCTGCCCCAACAACATTGTTGCCCCTGTATGGTTTGGTAGGAGGCTGTTGTAGCTTTGCTCACCCCCTCCACTCTCCTCACACTTACACAGCTATACACTTACACAGCTATTTATTAAGCTGTGTGTGTGTTGCAGATTGTAAATATTTTTGGGTATTGTTATAGTTTTGTCTTTGTTTTCACTTAATATATGGTACCAACACCAAATTGAATTTGCCTCTGTTATTTATCTTTTCAACACCTCCATGAGACTAACTTTAGTCTTCTGTAGCCCAATCATACATCATAGCTATTTCTATCTGCTATATTACAACATATACCCCACGTATATGCTACATATCTATCATATAATCAAGAAAATAATAAAACTAGAGGGAGGTGGGGCATACAGCCCGATCCGGTTGGGCAGAGTTCTAGCCCGACCAGGCTCCTCTCTTTACCCTGTCTCTCCTAGTTATGCTGTAATAGTTTTAGACAGTTGGGGGACTTCCTTTGACACACTGAGCTCCTCTATCTTTCCATTTATGTCCATCCATGCACTGTTTTCTTTTTTTTTTAAAGTTGCCTGAAAAAGAGTAAAATATGGCTTTAAGAGATGACAAATTTTTCAAATGTACTGTAAATTTATTTACATGTTAGCCTTTAATTTTAAAATCGTACATCAGAATCGTCTGATATTGCCTGTGTGAGACCATGAATATGTGATGTCTCACAAAGACTTGGAAGGAAGCTGGCTAATCAGGATGATTCTGTTTTAAATTAGCCTGAAAAAGAATGAAATATGGCTTTAACAGCCTGTAAAACACTTAAAATAAACTATAGATGTACTTGGACATGTTAGCCTTTAACTTTAAAATCCTAAATTAGAATGGTCCGATGTTACCTGAGTGACACACTGGATATGTGGGGTCTCACACAGACTTGGAATAAATCTGGCTTAAAAGGAGGATTCTCTTTTACAGTGGACTGAAAAGAGTAAAATATGGCTTTACCAGCCTGAAAAAGACTTAAAATATACTGTAGATTTATTTGGCCATGTTACCCTTTAATTTTAAAATCCTACATCAGAATGGTCTGATATTACCTGTGTGACACCATGGATATATGAAGTCTCACCAAGACTTGGAATGACTCTGTCTTAACAGTAGGATTTGGTTCCAAAGTTGCCTGAAAAAGAGTAAAATATGGCTTTAAGAGCATGAAAAATATTTCAAATACTGTAGATTTACTTGGACATTTTAGCCTTTAATCTACATCAGAATGGTGCGATATTACCTGTGACAGACTGGAATATGTCTCACCCAGACTTGGATTGAAGCTGGCTTAACTGACGGATTTGGTTCTACAGTTGCCTTAAACATAGTAAAATATGGCTTTAACAGCATGAAAAAGACTTGAAATATACGGTAGATTTACTTGGAATTGTTAGCATTTAATTTTAAAATCCTATATCAGAATGGTCTGATGTTACCTAAGTGACAAACTGGTTATGTTTTCTCAACCAGAATAGGAATGAAGCTGGCATAACAGGAGGATTTGGTTCTACAGTTGCCTGAAAAAGAGAAATATGGCTTTAACAGCAAGTAAAAGACTTCAAATAAACTGTAGATTTATTTGAATGTGTTAGCCTTTAATTTTAAAATCCTATATCAGAATGGTCTTATAATAGCTGTGTGACACCATGGATATGTTATGTCTCACCCAGACGTGGAATGAAGCTGGCTTAACAGGAGAATTTGGTTCTACAGTTGCCTGAAAGAGTAAAATGTCTTTAACAGCCTGAAAAAGATGTTAAATATAATGAAGATTGACTTGGACATATCAGCCTTTGATTTTAAAATCCTACATCAGAATTGTCCGATATTACCTGTGTGAAACTATGGATATGTGATGTCTGAACCAGAATTTGAATGAAGCTGGCTTAACAGGAAGATTCTGTTTTAAAGTTGCCTGAAAAACAGTAAAATATGGCTTTAACAGCCTGAAAAATACAAATATACTGTATATTTACTTGGACATGTTAGCCTTTAATTTTAAAAGAAGGCGCATCAACCTTGGGAAAAGTTTACAAATATCCTCACAGACAGACACAAATAAAATTACAATGGGCACAACGGTGACAAGAACACACAGCAAAGAGACCCACCTTGAAAGGGAAGCAACTGCTCGTCCACAGTCACTTCGGGGCCCGGGTTGTAGAGGCGAGGCAGCCAGTTTGTCCGAGGCTAGCCTGGCGGCTCTTGACTCGCGGTCGTCGAAACGCAGCAGTCTAGAGTAGGCGTTGAACCGTTTGACCGGCATCATGGTGCGGAAAATGGCCCTGCCGCTCTCCTCGTGCCACAGGCTCTCCAAGGCCTCGTTGCGGGACCTGTACACTCCCGCAAGGATCAGAAGTCCGAGGTAAGCTCGCAGGTCTGTGGCGTCCATCGCTTTCCACTTGCCTGCTTTGCCGTATCGCCTGCGGCCCTCGAGGTTGGTCGCGGCCAGTACCGTTTTCTCTATTTGCTGCGTAACAAACAGCTGGAATGTGGAGAGTATGTCGCGGACACGCTCCGTGGCCTACTCTGTGGGTCCCCGGCTCGGTATCAGAGCGGAAGCAGAAGCGCGTTGGCCATCACGGGCTTTTCGGCCTCTGTCTTGTTCATCTGTGTCTTTTTTGGTGGCACGGCGATGAGCTCGGGGGCCACTTGGATGATACGTTTTCGAGGACCATTCGATTTTGACGTGTTTTGACAAAAACATTTCCCTGTCGCCATCCTCAACGTACTCCTCGTCTTCTCTACCTTCGTCTTCGCTGACCTCATCGTACTCCCCGTCTTCACTACCCTCTCTTCTTCTTTTGTCCGAGGCTAGCCTGGCGGCTCTTGACTCGCGGTCGTCGAAACGCAGCAGTCTAGAGTAGGCGTTGAACCGTTTGACCGGCATCATGGTGCGGAAAATGGCCCTGCCGCTCTCCTCTTGCCACAGGCTCTCCAAGGCCTCGTTGCGGGACCTGTACACTCCCGCAAGGATCAGAAGTCCGAGGTAAGCTCGCAGGTCTGTGGCGTCCGTCGCTTTCCACTTGCCTGCTTTGCCGTATCGCCTGCGGCCCTCGAGGTTGGTCGCGGCCAGTACCGTTTTCTCTATTTGCTGCGTAACAAACAGCTGGAATGTGGAGAGTATGTCGCGGACACGCTCCGTGGCCTACTCTGTGGGTCCCCGGCTCGGTATCAGAGCGGAAGCAGAAGCGCGTTGGCCATCACGGGCTTTTCGGCCTCTGTCTTGTTCATCTGTGTCTTTTTTGGTGGCACGGCGATGAGCTCGGGGGCCACTTGGATGATACGTTTTCGATGACCATTCGATTTTGACGTGTTTTGACAAAAACATTTCCCTGTCGCCATCCTCAACGTACTCCTCGTCTTCTCTACCTTCGTCTTCGCTGACCTCATCGTACTCCCCGTCTTCACTACCCTCTCTTCTTCTTTTGTCCGAGGCTAGCCTGGCGGCTCTTGACTCGCGGTCGTCGAAACGCAGCAGTCTAGAGTAGGCGTTGAACCGTTTGACCGGCATCATGGTGCGGAAAATGGCCCTGCCGCTCTCCTCGTGCCACAGGCTCTCCAAGGCCTTCTTCTTCTTCTTCTTCTTCTTCTTCTTATAGATCTAGATCTATACAGTCTAATGCAGGACTGGTCCCAGAGACCCAAAGGCCGCGTTAGTGGGGGGACTATGAACACTGGCCGAGGGCCGATGCCGCTGTAGTGGACATGTTAATGCAAAAAGTCAAATAAATCTGAGCGTGTCCCTGTGACCCGATGGACAACACAAGGGTTATACTGTAAGTGTGTGTGTGTGAGAGATAAATATATTTTGTAGACTGAGGTCAAGCATTTGGTTTTGATTTAAATTTTATTTCCCCCTTTCATACAATACAACACAAAATACATTCGACCTAAAGGCCGTGGCAGTAGAGATACACAGTTGAATGCAGGACGGGTCCCAGAGACCAAAAGGCTTAGGCGGCGGTAGAAGTGAAATACATTCAAATGCAGGACGGGTCCCAGGGACCCGAGGGCCAATGCGCTGTAGTGGAAAACTACTTTTGAATACTGGCCCTGGTCCCAAAGTCTCGAAGGGCCAGGTCCACTGCAGTAGACGCGACATGAATTGAAACCAAAGTGGGTCCCTGGGACCCAAATGCCAATGCAATAAGAACGTGTGTGATATATTAGTTGACCGACGGAAAGCATTTGGTTTTGTGTTAAATTGTATTTTCCCTTTCATACGATACAACAGAAATCACAATCGACCCAGAGGCCGCGGGGATAGAGATACGCAGTCGAATGCAGAACGGTTCCCAGAGACCCGAGGGACGATGCCGCTGTAGTGGAAAAATACTTAGTTGAATGCAGGACGGGTCCCAGAGACCAGAATGGCTTTGTCTCTGTAGTGGAATAATACATGTTGGGTCCCAGAGACCCGAAGGGCCAGGTCCACCGTAGTAGACGTGACATGAATTGAAACTAACGTGGGTCCCAGGGACCCGAATGCCAATGCAAAAAGTCAAATAAACTGAACGTGTCCCTGTGACCCGATGGACAACACAAGGGTTATACTGTGTGTGTGTGAGTGATATTTAGTTGACAGAGGGCAAGCATTTGGTTTTGTTTTTGATTGTTTTTCCCCCTTTCATACAATACAGCCCAAAAAACAATCAAACCGATGACACAGATGTGGAAGAACAATACAATCGCATTCTGCCCCGGGGTCTCAGAGACCCGAAGGCTGAGGATGCGGCAGTAGATATACGCAGTCAAACGTAGGACGGGTCCCAGGTACCCGATGGCCGAGGCTGCTGCAGAAGTGAAATACATTTGAATACGGGACGGGTCCAAGAGACCAGAATGTCAGTGTCTTGGTAGAGACACTGACAGTCGAATGCAGGATGGGTCCCAAAGACCCAAAGGCCGAGGTGGCGGTAGTGGAAAATCCAGTCGAATGCAGGACGGGTCCCAGAGACCTGAAGGCTGAGGCGGCGGTAGAAGTGAAATACATTCAAATACAGGACGGGTCGCAGGGACCCAAGGGCCGATGCCGCTGTAGAGGAAAGATACTTTTGAATACTGGCCCGGGTCCTAGAGACCCAAAGGGCCAGGTCCACCGTCGTAGTAGACGTGACATGAAAGTAAACTAACGTGGGTCCCGGGGACCCGAATGCCAATGCAAAAAGTCAAATAAACTGAACGTGTCCCTGTGACCCGATGGACAACACAAGGGTTATTGTGTGTGTGTGTGTGTGTGTGTGTGTGTGACAAATATATTTTGTAGACCAAGGTCAAGGATTTGGTTATTTTTTAAATTTCATTTCTCCCTTTCATACAATACAACACAAAATACAATCGAACCGATGGCGAGGAAGAACAAAACAATCGCATTCTGCCCCTGGTCTCAGAGACCCGAAAGCCGAGGCAGCGCCAGTAGAGCTATACAGTCGAAGGCAGGACTGGTCCCAGAGACCCGGAGGCCGCGGTAGTGGAGGGAATGCGATTGAATACCGTCCCGGGTTGCAGGGACCCGAGGGCCGATGCCGCTGTAGTGGAAAAAAACTTTTGAATACTGGCCCGGGTCCCAGAGACTGGAAAGGCCAGGTCCACTGTAGTAGTAGTTGATGTGACATGAATTGAAACCAACGTGGGTACCGGGGACCCGAATGCCAATGCAAAGAGTCAAATTGATTGATTTTCTTTTTAATTTTATTTCCCCCTTTCATACAATAGAACACAAAATACAATCGCTCCAAAGGCTGAGTCAGCGGTAGAAGTGAAATACATTCAAATGCAGGATGGGTACCGCAGTAGTGGAAGTATACAGTTGAATGCAGGACGGGTCCTAGAGACCCGAAGGCCGATACCGCGGTAGTGGAAATATACAGTCGAATACAGGACGGGTCCCAGGGACCCAGACGCCAGTGTTGCGATAGTGGAAAAATAAATTTGAATGCAAGATGGGTCCCAGAGACCCGAAGGCCGACACTGCGGTAGTGGAAAAATACATTTGAATGCAGGACGGTTCCCAGAGACCCGAAGGCTGATACTGCGGTAGTGGAAAAATACAGTCGAATGCAGGATGGGGCCAAGAGACCCAAAGGCCGATACCGCGGTAGTGGAAAAATGCATTTAAATGCAGGACGTGTCCCAGAGACCTGAAGGACATGTTAAAGGGTTAAAGATATATTTCAAGTAAATCTACAGTATATTTGACATCTTTTTCAGGCTGTTAAAGCCATGTTTTAATCTTTTTCAGGCTAGTTTGAAACAGAATGATCTTCTAAAGCCAGCTTCCTTCCAAGTCTGGGTAACACATATCTATGGTGGCACACAGGCAATATCGGACCATTGTGATGTAGGATTTTAAAATTAAAGGCTAAAATGTCCAAGTAAATCTACAGTATATTTGACATCTTTTTCAGGCAACTGTAAAACAGAATTGTCCTGTTAAGCCAGCTTGATTCCAAGTCTGTGTGAGACATCCCATATCCATGGTGTCACACAATCAATATTGGACCATTCTTATGTAGGATTTTAAAATTAAAGGCTAAAATGTCCAAGTAAATCTACAGTATATTTGACATCGTTTTCAGGCTGTTAAAGCCATATTTTACTCTTTTTCAGGCAACTGTAGAACGGAATCCTCCTGTTAAGCCAGCTTCATTTCAAGTCTGGGTAACACGTCATATATCCATGGTGTCACACAGGCAATATCGGACCATTCTGATGTAGGATTTTAAAATTAAAGGCTAAAATGTCCAAGTAAATCTACAGTATATTTGACATCTTTTTTAGGCAACTGTAGAACGGAATCCTCCTGTTAAACCAGCTTCATTCCAAGTCTGGGTAACACAACATATATCCCTGGTGTCACACAGGCAATATCGGACCATTCTCATGTAGGATTTTAAAATTAAAGGCTAAAATGTCCAAGTAAATCTACAATATATTTGACATATTTTCAGGCTGTTAAAGCCATATTTTACTCTTTTTCAGGCAACTGTAAAACAGAATTGTCCTGTTAAGCCACCTTGATTCCAAGTCTGGGTCAGACATCACATATCCCTGGTGTCACACAGGCAATATCGGACCATTCTGATGTAGGATTTTAAAATTAAAGGCTAAAATGTCCAAGTAAATCTACAGTATATTTGACATCTTTTTCAGGCTGTTAAAGCCATATTTTACTCTTTTTCAGGCAACTGTAGAACGGAATCCTCCTGTTAAACCAGCTTCATTCCAAGTCTGAGAGAAACATCACATATCCATGGTGTCACACAGTCAATATTGGACCATTCTGATGTAGGTGTTTTAAATTAAAGGCTAAAATGTCCAAGTAAATCTACAGTATATTTGACATCTTTTTCAGGCTGTTAAAGCCATATTTTACTCTTTTTCAGGCAACTGTAGAACGGAATCCTCCTGTTAAACCAGCTTCATTCCATGTCTGAGAGAAACATCACATATCCATGGTGTCACACAGACAATATTGGACCATTCTGATGTAGGTTTTTAAAATTAAAGGCTAAAATGTCCAAGTAAATCTACAGTATATTTGACATCTTTTTCAGGCTGTTAAAGCCATATTTTACTCTTTTTCAGGCAACTGTAGAACGGAATCCTCCTGTTAAACCAGCTTCATTCCAAGTCTGAGAGAAACATCACATATCCATGGTGTCACACAGTCAATATATGGACCATTCTGATGTAGGATTTTAAAATTAAAGGCTAAAATGTCCAAGTAAATCTACAGTATATTTGACATCTTTTTCAGGCTGTTAAAGCCATATTTTACTCTTTTTCAGGCAACTGTAGAACGGAATCCTCCTGTTAAACCAGCTTCATTCCAAGTCTGAGAGAAACATCATATATCCATGGTGTCACACAGGCAATATCGGACCATTCTGATGTAGGATTTTAAAATTAAAGGCTAAAATGTCCAAGTAAATCTACAGTATATTTGACATCTTTTTCAGGCTGTTAAAGCCATATTTTACTCTTTTTCAGGCAACTGTAGAACGGAATCCTCCTGTTAAACCAGCTTCATTCCAAGTCTGAGAGAAACATCACATATCCATGGTGTCACACAGTCAATATCGGACCATTCTGATGTAGGATTTTAAAATTAAAGGCTAAAATGTCCAAGTAAATCTACAGTATATTTGACATCTTTTTCAGGCTGTTAAAGCCATATTTTACTCTTTTTCAGGCATCTGTAGAACGGAATCCTCCTGTTAACCCTTGTGTTGTCTTCCTGTCCAACTAGAAAATCAACCCTTTTGTTGACACTTTTTAGTGATGTTTTTAACTCTTTCTTACATTTTTGTCCCTTGACGCTTTTTTTTTCAATGTTTGTCACTTTGACGTTTTCAACACTACGTAACACAAACTTATTAACTTTAGTTTCACAGGTATTTTTGAAATTTATGGTCAATAAACCTTTTATAGGAAACTATACCTAATGTTTGAGTTAGAAAAGCAGAAGTTTGGAATTGTTTAGACTAAAATTAAAGGAATAGACTGAAAATGACTGGAAAATGTCAACTTTTACTCTAATACTATTGCTAAACCACTTCAATTTTTTTTTTCAAATGCTATAAAATTGAATAAGACACCCCAAAATGAATGAAAGAAGAGATTTGTACTTGCCAAAGAGCATTGTGTGGAATCAATCATGTTATTTTGGGTAATTAAAAAGAACACTGATATAGGAAAACGGGTCAATTTGACCCGAGGACAACATGAGGTTAAACCAGCTTCATTCCAAGTCTGGTTAACACAAAATATATCCATGGTGTCACACAGGCAATATCGGACCATTCTGATGTAGGATTTTAAAATTAAAGGCTAAAATGTCCAAGTAAATCTACAGTATATTTGACATCTTTTTCAGGCTGTTAAAGCCATATTTTACTCTTTTTCAGGCAACTGTAGAACGGAATCCTCCTGTTAAACCAGCTTCATTCCAAGTCTGAGAGAAACATCACATATCCATGGTGTCACACAGTCAATATTGGACCATTCTGATGTAGGTTTTAAAATTAAAGGCTAAAATGTCCAAGTAAATCTACAGTATATTTGACATCTTTTTCAGGCTGTTAAAGCCATATTTTACTCTTTTTCAGGCATCTGTAGAACGGAATCCTCCTGTTAAACCAGCTTCATTCCAAGTCTGAGAGAAACATCACATATCCATGGTGTCACACAGTCAATATTGGACCATTCTGATGTAGGTTTTAAAATTAAAGGCTAAAATGTCCAAGTAAATCTACAGTATATTTGACATCTTTTTCAGGCTGTTAAAGCCATATTTTACTCTTTTTCAGGCAACTGTAGAACGGAATCCTCCTGTTAAACCAGCTTCATTCCAAGTCTGGGTAACACATCATATATCCATGGTGTCACACAGGCAATATCGGACCATTCTGATGTAGGATTTTAAAATTAAAGGCTAAAATGTCCAAGTAAATCTACAGTATATTTGACATCTTTTCAGGCTGTTAAAGCCATATTTTACTCTTTTTCAGGCAACTGTAGAACGGAATCCTCCTGTTAAGCCAGCTTCATTCCAAGTCTGGGTCAGACATCACATATCCATGGTGTCACACAGGCAATATCGGACCATTCTGATGTAGGATTTTAAAATTAAAGGCTAAAATGTCCAAGTAAATCTACAGTATATTTGACATCTTTTTCAGGCTGTTAAAGCCATATTTTACTCTTTTTCAGGCAACTGTAGAACGGAATCCTCCTGTTAAACCAGCTTCATTCCAAGTCTGAGAGAAACATCACATATCCATGGTGTCACACAGTCAATATTGGACCATTCTGATGTAGGTTTTTAAATTAAAGGCTAAAATGTCCAAGTAAATCTACAGTATATTTGACATCTTTTTCAGGCTGTTAAAGCCATATTTTACTCTTTTTCAGGCAACTGTAGAACGGAATCCTCCTGTTAAACCAGCTTCATTCCAAGTCTGAGAGAAACATCACATATCCATGGTGTCACACAGACAATATTGGACCATTCTGATGTAGGTTTTTAAAATTAAAGGCTAAAATGTCCAAGTAAATCTACAGTATATTTGACATCTTTTTCAGGCTGTTAAAGCCATATTTTACTCTTTTTCAGGCAACTGTAGAACGGAATCCTCCTGTTAAACCAGCTTCATTCCAAGTCTGAGAGAAACATCACATATCCATGGTGTCACACAGTCAATATATGGACCATTCTGATGTAGGATTTTAAAATTAAAGGCTAAAATGTCCAAGTAAATCTACAGTATATTTGACATCTTTTTCAGGCTGTTAAAGCCATATTTTACTCTTTTTCAGGCAACTGTAGAACGGAATCCTCCTGTTAAACCAGCTTCATTCCAAGTCTGAGAGAAACATCACATATCCATGGTGTCACACAGTCAATATCGGACCATTCTGATGTAGGATTTTAAAATTAAAGGCTAAAATGTCCAAGTAAATCTACAGTATATTTGACATCTTTTTCAGGCTGTTAAAGCCATATTTTACTCTTTTTCAGGCATCTGTAGAACGGAATCCTCCTGTTAACCCTTGTGTTGTCTTCCTGTCCAACTAGAAAATCAACCCTTTTGTTGACACTTTTTAGTGATGTTTTTAACTCTTTCTTACATTTTTGTCCCTTGACGCTTTTTTTCAATGTTTGTCACTTTGACGTTTTCAACACTACGTAACACAAACTTATTAACTTTAGTTTCACAGGTATTTTGAAATTTATGGTCAATAAACCTTTATAGGAAACTATACCTAATGTTTGAGTTAGAAAAGCAGAAGTTTGGAATTGTTTAGACTAAAATTAAAGGAATAGACTGAAAATGACTGGAAAATGTCAACTTTACTCTCTAATACTATTGCTAAACCACTTCAATTTTTTTTTCAAATGCTATAAAATTGAATAAGACACCCCAAAATGAATGAAAGAAGAGATTTGTACTTGCCAAAGAGCATTGTGTGGAATCAATCATGTTATTTTGGGTAATTAAAAAGAACACTGATATAGGAAAACGGGTCAATTTGACCCGAGGACAACATGAGGGTTAAACCAGCTTCATTCCAAGTCTGGTTAACACAAAATATATCCATGGTGTCACACAGGCAATATCGGACCATTCTGATGTAGGATTTTAAAATTAAAGGCTAAAATGTCCAAGTAAATCTACAGTATATTTGACATCTTTTTCAGGCTGGTAAAGCCATATTTTACTCTTTTTCAGGCAACTGTAGAACGGAATCCTCCTGTTAAACTAGCTTCATTCCAAGTCTGAGAGAAACATCACATATCCATGGTGTCACACATTCAAAATTGGACCATTCTGATGTAGGTTTTCAAAATTAAAGGCTAAAATGTCCAAGTAAATCTACAGTATATTTGACATCTTTTTCAGGCTGTTAAAGCCATATTTTACTCTTTTTCAGGCATCTGTAGAACGGAATCCACCTGATGAACTAGCTTCATTCCAAGTCTGAGAGAAACAACACATATCCATGGTGTCACACATTCAATATTGGACCATTCTGATGTAGGTTTTCAAATTTAAAGGCTAAAATGTCCAAGTAAATCTACAGTATATTTGACATCTTTTTCAGGCTGTTAAAGCCATATTTTACTCTGTTTCAGGCAACTGTAGAACGGAATCCTCCTGTTAAACCAGCTTCATTCCAAGTCTGGGTAACACAACATATATCCCTGGTGTCACACAGGCAATATCGGACCATTCTGATGTAGGATTTTAAAATTAAAGGCTAAAATGTCCAAGTAAATCTACAATATATTTGACATATTTTCAGGCTGTTAAAGCCATATTTTACTCTTTTTCAGGCAACTGTAAAACAGAATTGTCCTGTTAAGCCAGCTTGATTCCAAGTCTGGGTCAGACATCACATATCCATGGTGTCACACAGGCAATATCGGACCATTCTGATGTAGGATTTTAAAATTAAAGGCTAAAATGTCCAAGTAAATCTACAGTATATTTGACATCTTTTTCAGGCTGTTAAAGCCATATTTTACCCTTTTTCAGGCAACTGTAGAACGGAATCCTCCTGTTAAACCAGCTTCATTCCAAGTCTGAGAGAAACATCACATATCCATGGTGTCACACAGTCAATATTGGACCATTCTGATGTAGGTTTTTAAATTAAAGGCTAAAATGTCCAAGTAAATCTACAGTATATTTGACATCTTTTTCAGGCTGTTAAAGCCATATTTTACTCTTTTTCAGGCAACTGTAGAACGGAATCCTCCTGTTAAACCAGCTTCATTCCAAGTCTGAGAGAAACATCACATATCCATGGTGTCACACAGACAATATTGGACCATTCTGATGTAGGTTTTTAAAATTAAAGGCTAAAATGTCCAAGTAAATCTACAGTATATTTGACATCTTTTTCAGGCTGTTAAAGCCATATTTTACTCTTTTTCAGGCAACTGTAGAACGGAATCCTCCTGTTAAACCAGCTTCATTCCAAGTCTGAGAGAAACATCACATATCCATGGTGTCACACAGTCAATATATGGACCATTCTGATGTAGGATTTTAAAATTAAAGGCTAAAATGTCCAAGTAAATCTACAGTATATTTGACATCTTTTTCAGGCTGTTAAAGCCATATTTTACTCTTTTTCAGGCAACTGTAGAACGGAATCCTCCTGTTAAACCAGCTTCATTCCAAGTCTGAGAGAAACATCATATATCCATGGTGTCACACAGGCAATATCGGACCATTCTGATGTAGGATTTTAAAATTAAAGGCTAAAATGTCCAAGTAAATCTACAGTATATTTGACATCTTTTTCAGGCTGTTAAAGCCATATTTTACTCTTTTTCAGGCAACTGTAGAACGGAATCCTCCTGTTAAACCAGCTTCATTCCAAGTCTGAGAGAAACATCACATATCCATGGTGTCACACAGTCAATATCGGACCATTCTGATGTAGGATTTTAAAATTAAAGGCTAAAATGTCCAAGTAAATCTACAGTATATTTGACATCTTTTTCAGGCTGTTAAAGCCATATTTTACTCTTTTTCAGGCATCTGTAGAACGGAATCCTCCTGTTAACCCTTGTGTTGTCTTCCTGTCCAACTAGAAAATCAACCCTTTTGTTGACACTTTTTAGTGATGTTTTTAACTCTTTCTTACATTTTTGTCCCTTGACGCTTTTTTTTTCAATGTTTGTCACTTTGACGTTTTCAACACTACGTAACACAAACTTATTAACTTTAGTTTCACAGGTATTTTTGAAATTTATGGTCAATAAACCTTTTATAGGAAACTATACCTAATGTTTGAGTTAGAAAAGCAGAAGTTTGGAATTGTTTAGACTAAAATTAAAGGAATAGACTGAAAATGACTGGAAAATGTCAACTTTTACTCTCTAATACTATTGCTAAACCACTTCAATTTTTTTTTTCAAATGCTATAAAATTGAATAAGACACCCCAAAATGAATGAAAGAAGAGATTTGTACTTGCCAAAGAGCATTGTGTGGAATCAATCATGTTATTTTGGGTAATTAAAAAGAACACTGATATAGGAAAACGGGTCAATTTGACCCGAGGACAACATGAGGGTTAAACCAGCTTCATTCCAAGTCTGGTTAACACAAAATATATCCATGGTGTCACACAGGCAATATCGGACCATTCTGATGTAGGATTTTAAAATTAAAGGCTAAAATGTCCAAGTAAATCTACAGTATATTTGACATCTTTTTCAGGCTGTTAAAGCCATATTTTACTCTTTTTCAGGCAACTGTAGAACGGAATCCTCCTGTTAAACCAGCTTCATTCCAAGTCTGAGAGAAACATCACATATCCATGGTGTCACACATTCAATATTGGACCATTCTGATGTAGGTTTTAAAATTAAAGGCTAAAATGTCCAAGTAAATCTACAGTATATTTGACATCTTTTTCAGGCTGTTAAAGCCATATTTTACTCTTTTTCAGGCATCTGTAGAACGGAATCCTCCTGTTAAACCAGCTTCATTCCAAGTCTGGTTAACACAAAATATATCCATGGTGTCACACAGGCAATATCGGACCATTCTGATGTAGGATTTTAAAATTAAAGGCTAAAATGTCCAAGTAAATCTACAGTATATTTGACATCTTTTTCAGGCTGTTAAAGCCATATTTTACTCTTTTTCAGGCATCTGTAGAACGGAATCCTCCTGTTAAACCAGCTTCATTCCAAGTCTGGGTAACACATCATATATCCATGGTGTCACACAGGCAATATCGGACCATTCTGATGTAGGATTTTAAAATTAAAGGCTAAAATGTCCAAGTAAATCTACAGTATATTTGACATCTTTTTCAGGCTGTTAAAGCCATATTTTACTCTTTTTCAGGCAACTGTAGAACGGAATCCTCCTGTTAAACCAGCTTCATTCCAAGTCTGAGAGAAACATCACATATCCATGGTGTCACACAGTCAATATCGGACCATTCTGATGTAGGATTTTAAAATTAAAGGCTAAAATGTCCAAGTAAATCTACAGTATATTTGACATCTTTTTCAGGCTGTTAAAGCCATATTTTACTCTTTTTCAGGCAACTGTAGAACGGAATCCTCCTGTTAAACCAGCTTCATTCCAAGTCTGGTTAACACATCATATATCCATGGTGTCACACAGGCAATATCGGACCATTCTGATGTAGGATTTTAAAATTAAAGGCTAAAATGTCCAAGTAAATCTACAGTATATTTGACATCTTTTTCAGGCTGTTAAAGCCATATTTTACTCTTTTTCAGGCAACTGTAGAACGGAATCCTCCTGTTAAACCAGCTTCATTCCAAGTCTGAGAGAAACATCACATATCCATGGTGTCACACAGTCAATATTGGACCATTCTGATGTAGGATTTTAAAATTAAAGGCTAAAATGTCCAAGTAAATCTACAGTATATTTGACATCTTTTTCAGGCTGTTAAAGCCATATTTTACTCTTTTTCAGGCAACTGTAGAACGGAATCCTCCTGTTAAACCAGCTTCATTCCAAGTCTGAGTAAACATCACATATCCATGGTGTCACACAGGCAATATCGGACCATTCTGATGTAGGATTTTAAAATTAAAGGCTAAAATGTCCAAGTAAATCTACAGTATATTTGACATCTTTTTCAGGCTGTTAAAGCCATATTTTACTCTTTTTCAGGCAACTGTAGAACGGAATCCTCCTGTTAAACCAGCTTCATTCCAAGTCTGGGTAAACATCACATATCCATGGTGTCACACAGGCAATATCGGACCATTCTGATGTAGGATTTTAAAATTAAAGGCTAAAATGTCCAAGTAAATCTACAGTATATTTGACATCTTTTTCAGGCTGTTAAAGCCATATTTTACTCTTTTTCAGGCAACTGTAGAACGGAATCCTCCTGTTAAACCAGCTTCATTCCAAGTCTGGGTAAACATCACATATCCATGGTGTCACACAGGCAATATCGGACCATTCTGATGTAGGATTTTAAAATTAAAGGCTAAAATGTCCAAGTAAATCTACAGTATATTTGACATCTTTTTCAGGCTGTTAAAGCCATATTTTACTCTTTTTCAGGCAACTGTAGAACGGAATCCTCCTGTTAAACCAGCTTCATTCCAAGTCTGGGTAACACATCATATATCCATGGTGTCACACAGGCAATATCGGACCATTCTGATGTAGGATTTTAAAATTAAAGGCTAAAATGTCCAAGTAAATCTACAGTATATTTGACATCTTTTTCAGGCTGTTAAAGCCATATTTTACTCTTTTTCAGGCAACTGTAGAACGGAATCCTCCTGTTAAACCAGCTTCATTCCAAGTCTGAGAGAAACATCACATATCCATGGTGTCACACAGTCAATATTGGACCATTCTGATGTAGGTTTTTAAAATTAAAGGCTAAAATGTCCAAGTAAATCTACAGTATATTTGACATCTTTTTCAGGCTGTTAAAGCCATATTTTACTCTTTTCAGGCACTGTAGAACGGAATCCTCCTGTTAAACCAGCTTCATTCCAAGTCTGGTAAACATCACATATCCATGGTGTCACACAGGCAATATCGGACCATTCTGATGTAGGATTTTAAAATTAAAGGCTAAAATGTCCAAGTAAATCTACAGTATATTTGACATCTTTTTCAGGCTGTTAAAGCCATATTTTACTCTTTTTCAGGCAACTGTAGAACGGAATCCTCCTGTTAAACCAGCTTCATTCCAAGTCTGAGAGAAACATCACATATCCATGGTGTCACACAGTCAATATCGGACCATTCTGATGTAGGATTTTAAAATTAAAGGCTAAAATGTCCAAGTAAATCTACAGTATATTTGACATCTTTTTCAGGCTGTTAAAGCCATATTTTACTCTTTTTCAGGCAACTGTAGAACGGAATCCTCCTGTTAAACCAGCTTCATTCCAAGTCTGGTTAACACATCATATATCCATGGTGTCACACAGGCAATATCGGACCATTCTGATGTAGGATTTTAAAATTAAAGGCTAAAATGTCCAAGTAAATCTACAGTATATTTGACATCTTTTTCAGGCTGTTAAAGCCATATTTTACTCTTTTTCAGGCAACTGTAGAACGGAATCCTCCTGTTAAACCAGCTTCATTCCAAGTCTGAGAGAAACATCACATATCCATGGTGTCACACAGTCAATATTGGACCATTCTGATGTAGGATTTTAAAATTAAAGGCTAAAATGTCCAAGTAAATCTACAGTATATTTGACATCTTTTTCAGGCTGTTAAAGCCATATTTTACTCTTTTTCAGGCAACTGTAGAACGGAATCCTCCTGTTAAACCAGCTTCATTCCAAGTCTGGGAAACATCACATATCCATGGTGTCACACAGTCAATATCGGACCATTCTGATGTAGGATTTTAAAATTAAAGGCTAAAATGTCCAAGTAAATCTACAGTATATTTGACATCTTTTTCAGGCTGTTAAAGCCATATTTTACTCTTTTTCAGGCAACTGTAGAACGGAATCCTCCTGTTAAACCAGCTTCATTCCAAGTCTGGGTAACACATCATATATCCATGGTGTCACACAGGCAATATCGGACCATTCTGATGTAGGATTTTAAAATTAAAGGCTAAAATGTCCAAGTAAATCTACAGTATATTTGACATCTTTTTCAGGCTGTTAAAGCCATATTTTACTCTTTTTCAGGCAACTGTAGAACGGAATCCTCCTGTTAAACCAGCTTCATTCCAAGTCTGGGAGAAACATCACATATCCATGGTGTCACACAGGCAATATCGGACCATTCTGATGTAGGATTTTAAAATTAAAGGCTAAAATGTCCAAGTAAATCTACAGTATATTTGACATCTTTTTCAGGCTGTTAAAGCCATATTTTACTCTTTTTCAGGCAACTGTAGAACGGAATCCTCCTGTTAAACCAGCTTCATTCCAAGTCTGAGAGAAACATCACATATCCATGGTGTCACACAGTCAATATCGGACCATTCTGATGTAGGATTTTAAAATTAAAGGCTAAAATGTCCAAGTAAATCTACAGTATATTTGACATCTTTTTCAGGCTGTTAAAGCCATATTTTACTCTTTTTCAGGCAACTGTAGAACGGAATCCTCCTGTTAAACCAGCTTCATTCCAAGTCTGAGAGAAACATCACATATCCATGGTGTCACACAGTCAATATTGGACCATTCTGATGTAGGATTTTAAAATTAAAGGCTAAAATGTCCAAGTAAATCTACAGTATATTTGACATCTTTTTCAGGCTGTTAAAGCCATATTTTACTCTTTTTCAGGCAACTGTAGAACGGAATCCTCCTGTTAAACCAGCTTCATTCCAAGTCTGAGAGAAACATCACATATCCATGGTGTCACACAGTCAATATTGGACCATTCTGATGTAGGATTTTAAAATTAAAGGCTAAAATGTCCAAGTAAATCTACAGTATATTTGACATCTTTTTCAGGCTGTTAAAGCCATATTTTACTCTTTTTCAGGCAACTGTAGAACGGAATCCTCCTGTTAAACCAGCTTCATTCCAAGTCTGAGAGAAACATCACATATCCATGGTGTCACACAGGCAATATCGGACCATTCTGATGTAGGATTTTAAAATTAAAGGCTAAAATGTCCAAGTAAATCTACAGTATATTTGACATCTTTTTCAGGCTGTTAAAGCCATATTTTACTCTTTTTCAGGCAACTGTAGAACGGAATCCTCCTGTTAAACCAGCTTCATTCCAAGTCCGAGAGAAACATCACATATCCATGGTGTCACACAGTCAATATCGGACCATTCTGATGTAGGATTTTAAAATTAAAGGCTAAAATGTCCAAGTAAATCTACAGTATATTTGACATCTTTTTCAGGCTGTTAAAGCCATATTTTACTCTTTTTCAGGCAACTGTAGAACGGAATCCTCCTGTTAAACCAGCTTCATTCCAAGTCTGGGTAACACATCATATATCCATGGTGTCACACAGGCAATATCGGACCATTCTGATGTAGGATTTTAAAATTAAAGGCTAAAATGTCCAAGTAAATCTACAGTATATTTGACATCTTTTTCAGGCTGTTAAAGCCATATTTTACTCTTTTTCAGGCAACTGTAGAACGGAATCCTCCTGTTAAACCAGCTTCATTCCAAGTCTGAGAGAAACATCACATATCCATGGTGTCACACAGTCAATATTGGACCATTCTGATGTAGGTTTTAAAATTAAAGGCTAAAATGTCCAAGTAAATCTACAGTATATTTGACATCTTTTTCAGGCTGTTAAAGCCATATTTTACTCTTTTTCAGGCAACTGTAGAACGGAATCCTCCTGTTAAACCAGCTTCATTCCAAGTCTGAGAGAAACATCACATATCCATGGTGTCACACAGTCAATATCGGACCATTCTGATGTAGGATTTTAAAATTAAAGGCTAAAATGTCCAAGTAAATCTACAGTATATTTGACATCTTTTTCAGGCTGTTAAAGCCATATTTTACTCTTTTTCAGGCAACTGTAGAACGGAATCCTCCTGTTAAACCAGCTTCATTCCAAGTCTGAGTAACACATCATATATCCATGGTGTCACACAGGCAATATCGGACCATTCTGATGTAGGATTTTAAAATTAAAGGCTAAAATGTCCAAGTAAATCTACAGTATATTTGACATCTTTTTCAGGCTGTTAAAGCCATATTTTACTCTTTTTCAGGCAACTGTAGAACGGAATCCTCCTGTTAAACCAGCTTCATTCCAAGTCTGGGTAACACATCATATATCCATGGTGTCACACAGGCAATATCGGACCATTCTGATGTAGGATTTTAAAATTAAAGGCTAAAATGTCCAAGTAAATCTACAGTATATTTGACATCTTTTTCAGGCTGTTAAAGCCATATTTTACTCTTTTTCAGGCAACTGTAGAACGGAATCCTCCTGTTAAACCAGCTTCATTCCAAGTCTGAGAGAAACATCACATATCCATGGTGTCACACAGTCAATATCGGACCATTCTGATGTAGGATTTTAAAATTAAAGGCTAAAATGTCCAAGTAAATCTACAGTATATTTGACATCTTTTTCAGGCTGTTAAAGCCATATTTTACTTTTTCAGGCAACTGTAGAACGGAATCCTCCTGTTAAACCAGCTTCATTCCAAGTCTGGAGAACACATCACATATCCATGGTGTCACACAGGCAATATCGGACCATTCTGATGTAGGATTTTAAAATTAAAGGCTAAAATGTCCAAGTAAATCTACAGTATATTTGACATCTTTTTCAGGCTGTTAAAGCCATATTTTACTCTTTTTCAGGCAACTGTAGAACGGAATCCTCCTGTTAAACCAGCTTCATTCCAAGTCTGGGTAAACATCATATATCCATGGTGTCACACAGGCAATATCGGACCATTCTGATGTAGGATTTTAAAATTAAAGGCTAAAATGTCCAAGTAAATCTACAGTATATTTGACATCTTTTTCAGGCTGTTAAAGCCATATTTTACTCTTTTTCAGGCAACTGTAGAACGGAATCCTCCTGTTAAACCAGCTTCATTCCAAGTCTGAGAGAAACATCACATATCCATGGTGTCACACAGTCAATATTGGACCATTCTGATGTAGGATTTTAAAATTAAAGGCTAAAATGTCCAAGTAAATCTACAGTATATTTGACATCTTTTTCAGGCTGTTAAAGCCATATTTTACTCTTTTTCAGGCAACTGTAGAACGGAATCCTCCTGTTAAACCAGCTTCATTCCAAGTCTGGAGAAACATCACATATCCATGGTGTCACACAGGCAATATCGGACCATTCTGATGTAGGATTTTAAAATTAAAGGCTAAAATGTCCAAGTAAATCTACAGTATATTTGACATCTTTTTCAGGCTGTTAAAGCCATATTTTACTCTTTTTCAGGCAACTGTAGAACGGAATCCTCCTGTTAAACCAGCTTCATTCCAAGTCTGGAGAACACATCACATATCCATGGTGTCACACAGTCAATATCGGACCATTCTGATGTAGGATTTTAAAATTAAAGGCTAAAATGTCCAAGTAAATCTACAGTATATTTGACATCTTTTTCAGGCTGTTAAAGCCATATTTTACTCTTTTTCAGGCAACTGTAGAACGGAATCCTCCTGTTAAACCAGCTTCATTCCAAGTCTGGGAAACATCACATATCCATGGTGTCACACAGTCAATATCGGACCATTCTGATGTAGGATTTTAAAATTAAAGGCTAAAATGTCCAAGTAAATCTACAGTATATTTGACATCTTTTTCAGGCTGTTAAAGCCATATTTTACTCTTTTTCAGGCAACTGTAGAACGGAATCCTCCTGTTAAACCAGCTTCATTCCAAGTCTGGGAAACATCACATATCCATGGTGTCACACAGTCAATATCGGACCATTCTGATGTAGGATTTTAAAATTAAAGGCTAAAATGTCCAAGTAAATCTACAGTATATTTGACATCTTTTTCAGGCTGTTAAAGCCATATTTTACTCTTTTTCAGGCAACTGTAGAACGGAATCCTCCTGTTAAACCAGCTTCATTCCAAGTCTGAGAGAAACATCACATATCCATGGTGTCACACAGTCAATATGGACCATTCTGATGTAGGATTTTAAAATTAAAGGCTAAAATGTCCAAGTAAATCTACAGTATATTTGACATCTTTTTCAGGCTGTTAAAGCCATATTTTACTCTTTTTCAGGCAACTGTAGAACGGAATCCTCCTGTTAAACCAGCTTCATTCCAAGTCTGGAGAAACATCACATATCCATGGTGTCACACAGTCAATATCGGACCATTCTGATGTAGGATTTTAAAATTAAAGGCTAAAATGTCCAAGTAAATCTACAGTATATTTGACATCTTTTTCAGGCTGTTAAAGCCATATTTTACTCTTTTTCAGGCAACTGTAGAACGGAATCCTCCTGTTAAACCAGCTTCATTCCAAGTCTGAGAGAAACATCACATATCCATGGTGTCACACAGTCAATATTGACCATTCTGATGTAGGTTTTAAAATTAAAGGCTAAAATGTCCAAGTAAATCTACAGTATATTTGACATCTTTTTCAGGCTGTTAAAGCCATATTTTACTCTTTTCAGGCAACTGTAGAACGGAATCCTCCTGTTAAACCAGCTTCATTCCAAGTCTGAGAGAAACATCACATATCCATGGTGTCACACAGTCAATATCGGACCATTCTGATGTAGGATTTTAAAATTAAAGGCTAAAATGTCCAAGTAAATCTACAGTATATTTGACATCTTTTTCAGGCTGTTAAAGCCATATTTTACTCTTTTTCAGGCAACTGTAGAACGGAATCCTCCTGTTAAACCAGCTTCATTCCAAGTCTGGGAAACATCACATATCCATGGTGTCACACAGTCAATATCGGACCATTCTGATGTAGGATTTTAAAATTAAAGGCTAAAATGTCCAAGTAAATCTACAGTATATTTGACATCTTTTTCAGGCTGTTAAAGCCATATTTTACTCTTTTTCAGGCAACTGTAGAACGGAATCCTCCTGTTAAACCAGCTTCATTCCAAGTCTGAGAAAACATCACATATCCATGGTGTCACACAGTCAATATGGACCATTCTGATGTAGGATTTTAAAATTAAAGGCTAAAATGTCCAAGTAAATCTACAGTATATTTGACATCTTTTTCAGGCTGTTAAAGCCATATTTTACTCTTTTTCAGGCAACTGTAGAACGGAATCCTCCTGTTAAACCAGCTTCATTCCAAGTCTGGAGAAACATCATATCCATGGTGTCACACAGTCAATATCGGACCATTCTGATGTAGGATTTTAAAATTAAAGGCTAAAATGTCCAAGTAAATCTACAGTATATTTGACATCTTTTTCAGGCTGTTAAAGCCATATTTTACTCTTTTTCAGGCAACTGTAGAACGGAATCCTCCTGTTAAACCAGCTTCATTCCAAGTCTGAGAGAAACATCACATATCCATGGTGTCACACAGTCAATATTGGACCATTCTGATGTAGGATTTTAAAATTAAAGGCTAAAATGTCCAAGTAAATCTACAGTATATTTGACATCTTTTTCAGGCTGTTAAAGCCATATTTTACTCTTTTTCAGGCAACTGTAGAACGGAATCCTCCTGTTAAACCAGCTTCATTCCAAGTCTGAACAAACACATATCCATGGTGTCACACAGGCAATATTGGACCATTCTGATGTAGGATTTTAAAATTAAAGGCTAAAATGTCCAAGTAAATCTACAGTATATTTGACATCTTTTTCAGGCTGTTAAAGCCATATTTTACTCTTTTTCAGGCAACTGTAGAACGGAATCCTCCTGTTAAACCAGCTTCATTCCAAGTCTGGGAAACACACATATCCATGGTGTCACACAGTCAATATCGGACCATTCTGATGTAGGATTTTAAAATTAAAGGCTAAAATGTCCAAGTAAATCTACAGTATATTTGACATCTTTTTCAGGCTGTTAAAGCCATATTTTACTCTTTTTCAGGCAACTGTAGAACGGAATCCTCCTGTTAAACCAGCTTCATTCCAAGTCTGAGAGAAACATCACATATCCATGGTGTCACACAGTCAATATTGGACCATTCTGATGTAGGATTTTAAAATTAAAGGCTAAAATGTCCAAGTAAATCTACAGTATATTTGACATCTTTTTCAGGCTGTTAAAGCCATATTTTACTCTTTTTCAGGCAACTGTAGAACGGAATCCTCCTGTTAAACCAGCTTCATTCCAAGTCTGAGAGAAACATCACATATCCATGGTGTCACACAGTCAATTGGACCATTCTGATGTAGGTTTTAAAATTAAAGGCTAAAATGTCCAAGTAAATCTACAGTATATTTGACATCTTTTTCAGGCTGTTAAAGCCATATTTTACTCTTTTCAGGCAACTGTAGAACGGAATCCTCCTGTTAAACCAGCTTCATTCCAAGTCTGGATAACACATCATATATCCATGGTGTCACACAGGCAATATCGGACCATTCTGATGTAGGATTTTAAAATTAAAGGCTAAAATGTCCAAGTAAATCTACAGTATATTTGACATCTTTTTCAGGCTGTTAAAGCCATATTTTACTCTTTTTCAGGCAACTGTAGAACGGAATCCTCCTGTTAAACCAGCTTCATTCCAAGTCTGGAGAAACATCACATATCCATGGTGTCACACAGTCAATATCGGACCATTCTGATGTAGGATTTTAAAATTAAAGGCTAAAATGTCCAAGTAAATCTACAGTATATTTGACATCTTTTTCAGGCTGTTAAAGCCATATTTTACTCTTTTTCAGGCAACTGTAGAACGGAATCCTCCTGTTAAACCAGCTTCATTCCAAGTCTGAGAGAAACATCACATATCCATGGTGTCACACAGTCAATATCGGACCATTCTGATGTAGGATTTTAAAATTAAAGGCTAAAATGTCCAAGTAAATCTACAGTATATTTGACATCTTTTTCAGGCTGTTAAAGCCATATTTTACTCTTTTTCAGGCAACTGTAGAACGGAATCCTCCTGTTAAACCAGCTTCATTCCAAGTCTGGAGAAACATCACATATCCATGGTGTCACACAGTCAATATCGGACCATTCTGATGTAGGATTTTAAAATTAAAGGCTAAAATGTCCAAGTAAATCTACAGTATATTTGACATCTTTTTCAGGCTGTTAAAGCCATATTTTACTCTTTTTCAGGCAACTGTAGAACGGAATCCTCCTGTTAAACCAGCTTCATTCCAAGTCTGAGAGAAACATCACATATCCATGGTGTCACACAGTCAATATTGGACCATTCTGATGTAGGATTTTAAAATTAAAGGCTAAAATGTCCAAGTAAATCTACAGTATATTTGACATCTTTTTCAGGCTGTTAAAGCCATATTTTACTCTTTTTCAGGCAACTGTAGAACGGAATCCTCCTGTTAAACCAGCTTCATTCCAAGTCTGAGAGAAACATCACATATCCATGGTGTCACACAGTCAATATCGGACCATTCTGATGTAGGATTTTAAAATTAAAGGCTAAAATGTCCAAGTAAATCTACAGTATATTTGACATCTTTTTCAGGCTGTTAAAGCCATATTTTACTCTTTTTCAGGCAACTGTAGAACGGAATCCTCCTGTTAAACCAGCTTCATTCCAAGTCTGAGAGAAACATCACATATCCATGGTGTCACACAGTCAATATCGGACCATTCTGATGTAGGATTTTAAAATTAAAGGCTAAAATGTCCAAGTAAATCTACAGTATATTTGACATCTTTTTCAGGCTGTTAAAGCCATATTTTACTCTTTTTCAGGCAACTGTAGAACGGAATCCTCCTGTTAAACCAGCTTCATTCCAAGTCTGGAGAAACATCACATATCCATGGTGTCACACAGTCAATATCGGACCATTCTGATGTAGGATTTTAAAATTAAAGGCTAAAATGTCCAAGTAAATCTACAGTATATTTGACATCTTTTTCAGGCTGTTAAAGCCATATTTTACTCTTTTTCAGGCAACTGTAGAACGGAATCCTCCTGTTAAACCAGCTTCATTCCAAGTCTGGGAAACATCACATATCCATGGTGTCACACAGTCAATATCGGACCATTCTGATGTAGGATTTTAAAATTAAAGGCTAAAATGTCCAAGTAAATCTACAGTATATTTGACATCTTTTCAGGCTGTTAAAGCCATATTTTACTCTTTTTCAGGCAACTGTAGAACGGAATCCTCCTGTTAAACCAGCTTCATTCCAAGTCTGAGAGAAACATCACATATCCATGGTGTCACACAGTCAATATTGGACCATTCTGATGTAGGATTTTAAAATTAAAGGCTAAAATGTCCAAGTAAATCTACAGTATATTTGACATCTTTTTCAGGCTGTTAAAGCCATATTTTACTCTTTTTCAGGCAACTGTAGAACGGAATCCTCCTGTTAAACCAGCTTCATTCCAAGTCTGGGTAACACATCATATATCCATGGTGTCACACAAGCAATATCGGACCATTCTGATGTAGGATTTTAAAATTAAAGGCTAAAATGTCCAAGTAAATCTACAGTATATTTGACATCTTTTTCAGGCTGTTAAAGCCATATTTTACTCTTTTTCAGGCAACTGTAGAACGGAATCCTCCTGTTAAACCAGCTTCATTCCAAGTCTGAGAGAAACATCACATATCCATGGTGTCACACAGTCAATATCGGACCATTCTGATGTAGGATTTTAAAATTAAAGGCTAAAATGTCCAAGTAAATCTACAGTATATTTGACATCTTTTTCAGGCTGTTAAAGCCATATTTTACTCTTTTTCAGGCAACTGTAGAACGGAATCCTCCTGTTAAACCAGCTTCATTCCAAGTCTGGGAAACATCACATATCCATGGTGTCACACAGTCAATATCGGACCATTCTGATGTGTAGGATTTTAAAATTAAAGGCTAAAATGTCCAAGTAAATCTACAGTATATTTGACATCTTTTTCAGGCTGTTAAAGCCATATTTTACTCTTTTTCAGGCAACTGTAGAACGGAATCCTCCTGTTAAACCAGCTTCATTCCAAGTCTGAGAGAAACATCACATATCCATGGTGTCACACAGTCAATATTGGACCATTCTGATGTAGGATTTTAAAATTAAAGGCTAAAATGTCCAAGTAAATCTACAGTATATTTGACATCTTTTTCAGGCTGTTAAAGCCATATTTTACTCTTTTTCAGGCAACTGTAGAACGGAATCCTCCTGTTAAACCAGCTTCATTCCAAGTCTGGGAAACATCACATATCCATGGTGTCACACAGTCAATATCGGACCATTCTGATGTAGGATTTTAAAATTAAAGGCTAAAATGTCCAAGTAAATCTACAGTATATTTGACATCTTTTTCAGGCTGTTAAAGCCATATTTTACTCTTTTTCAGGCAACTGTAGAACGGAATCCTCCTGTTAAACCAGCTTCATTCCAAGTCTGAGAGAAACATCACATATCCATGGTGTCACACAGTCAATATCGGACCATTCTGATGTAGGATTTTAAAATTAAAGGCTAAAATGTCCAAGTAAATCTACAGTATATTTGACATCTTTTTCAGGCTGTTAAAGCCATATTTTACTCTTTTTCAGGCAACTGTAGAACGGAATCCTCCTGTTAAACCAGCTTCATTCCAAGTCTGGGTAACACACATATCCATGGTGTCACACAGGCAATATCGGACCATTCTGATGTAGGATTTTAAAATTAAAGGCTAAAATGTCCAAGTAAATCTACAGTATATTTGACATCTTTTTCAGGCTGTTAAAGCCATATTTTACTCTTTTTCAGGCAACTGTAGAACGGAATCCTCCTGTTAAACCAGCTTCATTCCAAGTCTGAGAGAAACATCACATATCCATGGTGTCACACAGTCAATATCGGACCATTCTGATGTAGGATTTTAAAATTAAAGGCTAAAATGTCCAAGTAAATCTACAGTATATTTGACATCTTTTTCAGGCTGTTAAAGCCATATTTTACTCTTTTTCAGGCAACTGTAGAACGGAATCCTCCTGTTAAACCAGCTTCATTCCAAGTCTGAGAGAAACATCACATATCCATGGTGTCACACAGTCAATATTGACCATTCTGATGTAGGATTTTAAAATTAAAGGCTAAAATGTCCAAGTAAATCTACAGTATATTTGACATCTTTTTCAGGCTGTTAAAGCCATATTTTACTCTTTTTCAGGCAACTGTAGAACGGAATCCTCCTGTTAAACCAGCTTCATTCCAAGTCTGAGAGAAACATCACATATCCATGGTGTCACACAGTCAATATTGACCATTCTGATGTAGGTTTTAAAATTAAAGGCTAAAATGTCCAAGTAAATCTACAGTATATTTGACATCTTTTTCAGGCTGTTAAAGCCATATTTTACTCTTTTTCAGGCAACTGTAGAACGGAATCCTCCTGTTAAACCAGCTTCATTCCAAGTCTGAGAGAAACATCACATATCCGTGGTGTCACACAGGCAACATCGGACCATTGTGATGTAGGATTTTAAAATTAAAGGCTAAAATG